>VDFB02054738.1:0-71783 GCA_007258455.2 Sequoia sempervirens
CTTTTGAAAAATACGAATTCACTTAAGATTGCATTTACTCTCAATGAAATCGAATTTCTTTTGAAAGCTCTGTGAATAACAATGAAGAATGCGCCATGTTAAACAAGAAGAAACTCGCACCAATTTGATAACTGCAAGAACTCAAAACCCTGACAAGAATAGAAATCCTCTGATTGGCTGCCTTCCAGTTCCACTGCCACTGACTGGAAGTTCAAATTTGAAAATAATAATAAAATAATTATTATCATGCAATGGCGCTAAAAATAGACATATTCTGAACTTCAGTTGACAAACTGGTTGAAGCTCTGAGATTCATCGTTTGACTTTACTGATTCCGAAAAGTCATCTCTTGAGCATATAGGCATCCATTTGCTCAAGATACTTCATTTTTTACTGACTCCCTATTTAATAGCTGACAACAATGTCACGACTGGCCAACTTCGACACTGATTTCCGGATGACCGGGTGATGCTGAGAGTGATCTGAGATAATCAACGGAAAGCCTACTGAACAAGGAAGAAATGTCTGCTGGGAGACACAACTGCCAAAATCCTCGTTTGATCCTTGAAAAATTAAGGCGCATGATTAAATTGCTACGGGTTCAGAATGACCCATTTCCTAAACTACCATCTGACACTTCAAACGGCCGCTGACGGTGAATGGTGAACCCTGCTGATACGAGACGAAGCTCACTGCATGACTGGAGATATTCTGCATCCAACGGCTGTATCCACGAAAGCTAAAAGCTGTGTTAAGGACCTCAAAAAGAAAAGCGCCCCTGGCTCAAGGTTGCACTTTTGTCATTTCGACGAAAATCAAACGTCACCAAAAACACCCTACTTTGACGGCTGATATCTGGAGCTGGGATGACCCGATTCAGGCATTATCTGTTTTAACGGACAGCCAGGAGGGCCCTAAAGAGAAATCACTGGAGGTGTCGAGGCAAGAAAACTGCTTCTAAGACCTCAAAAACTTCAGTGCGTATTTTATTTATGTTTACCGCTCCCAGACTTAGCCATTTTGGACATTTTGGACATCTGCTTTGTATGCCGTACCAAAGACCTGCATGCGCCTGACGACTGCCATCTTGAAGGCTGGCTATGCTCGTTGGAAAGATAAATTAATTACGCTCAATAGTCGTGAACTTGAGCGAGCAGGCTCCTTCGGCCGGCCCTAAGGCTGGGGTTCATTGCAATACTTTAAAAAATCATTTGTTGGTCCGCCCGTAAAATTACGTGCTTGGTAGAATCTCTGCCACGACCACCAGGAACGTCGGATCGACAGGCTGAATGATGCATCGCGGAGCTAGGCAAGAATACTACTGATGTCGTGAAGACTCTGTCTGCAAATTTTGGCATCTGAGGGGTCCTTTAGGCCAGCGCCCCTGGCTTGTACTTGCACTAGGCATAAACGGAGAAGCTCAAAAACATGAAAACTCCATTTTAAGCTGATCTTTGGACGACTGCCGCCTAAACTCTGAGAGTCGGATGACTGCACTTGATATCTCGTTGGATAAGCAGACTAGCTGTGAATGAATTGACTGTCTTCGGCAACGAAATTGACGAGATTTACCCTTGCCTTGAAATGGGCGCCCTCAGGCTAGAGGCGCGCTTTTGCCTGAAAAGAACAAAATTTCCATCTCCTAAAATTTAGGGATTTTAACTTCTGTCGTTAATAGCTGGAGCTGTGGTTCTCGGAACGCCTCGCTGGATAGCTCGACGGATAGCTAGGGCGATTGAAGAGATTGTTGTATGCTTGAACACTTGATTAAGATCTTGACCTCCAAAAGCTGGGCGCCCTGAGCTATACTTGCACTTTGAGGCTTTCCTCAGAAAAATCTCATGATTTGATCTTGAAAACTACATCTCGATCATTGAAATGACCGTCTGCAATATGAAATGCCGTCGTGAGATGCTCCTCCATTGTGAAAATCTTCATTTTGAGTCTCTTCTTCAGGTTCTGACCAATATAACTGACTTTGACTGACAAATATTGACAAAAACTCCATGCTTGACATTGCCCAAAACGGTATTTTACAACATTTTAGCGAGGTTTAGACTTTAAAATGCAAAATGCCTTAATGAAGCAAAAATTTTGGTTTGGGTACAACAACTCTAAAGTCTATTTTTTGTCTTTGTCAGGTCTCCTAAAAAATCATGAAAATGATGTGCACCATGAAGTTCTGTGTAGTTTTGTAGGTCTTAATTTGGGTTTGGTCCAATGAAAATGATGTGCCCCTCAACTCCGCTAGGGACGTGTTGTGACCTTTTCACACATCGCCCCATTCAAAATGGGGGCCCCTAGTTTTTGCTCCATTCTGGTCTTTTGGCTTTGGTTTTTTGTGTCTCTCTCTCTGTCTGTTTATTTTCCGTTGTCTGCCTTTCGGGGACGTTCCCGTCTGCGAGCTTAAACGAGAATTTGGCCAAATCCATAGAATTAGGGTTTTGAACTTTCCAACCAATTTGTGGTCAAAAGAGGTGAATAAATTAAAAATAGAGATTAACATTGCTGTCAGTATGCTCCCAGTAGACTCTCAGCTAAATTTCATCAGATTCCGGCTACTTACTATTTTTAGTAAAGTGTGCAATTTAGAGCGTTCCTTCAGCATTCTTGAAGTTTTAACAGTCACACAGTATCCATAACACATCAAGCTATTCCTCTGCAAAATTTGAGCTGAAACGGACAACTTGCTATTTTTAGCAGTTCAGCTTCCAGAGCAAATTTCAGGGTTTATACACAGAGTTTTTCAGTGCATGTCTGGGGATTCCTTCTGGGTTTTCAGAGACCTTCGCGATGGTGTAACATGCAAAATGAGATAATGATTTTTAGAGTTCAGCCTTTAGAGGCTATTTTTAGGGTTTGCATGTCAAGGTTTTCTTTGCATGTCTGATGATTCCTTGTGGGTTTTTCGAGAGCTTCGCGATGACGTGACATGCAAAGCAGGATAATCACTCCTTCAGCAACTTACTACTTTTAGTAGATGCATTCCGGCAGCTCTCTCCTAGCGCATTAGAACTACAAATAGGGCGCAGTGCAACAAAAACGAGGTCAAACGGAGGTCGTTTGATATACATGCAAATCAAATTAGGGTTTCTAGCTTCGAGACCCAAAATGAGGGGTAAAAAGTCAGAATTTTCGAAAACCGATGTATCCCGCTACGATCAACATCTTTCAAGCTATCCACCGGTAAAATTTGAAGGCAAACGGAGCACTTACTATTTATAGTAAGGCGTTCCAGAAACTGGCTAAAAATAGAAAGTCAGTAGCAGGCGCCAGTGTCAGCAGGCAAGTCATCCGATGAGGATCACACCATTCGAATTTCAAGTCAAACAGAGTTCTGGAAGTCTCAGAAACAAGCAGTTACCATAAATAGTAAATCACCTCCAGAAATATGCTATTTTTAGCAGGTCAGCTCAGGGTGGCAGTATGAACAGGTTGACAAGGTCATAAGTCTCCTGTGTTTAAAATTTCAAATTGATCCGAGCTTCAAAAGTGTGGAAATCAGAAGACTTACTATAAATAGCAGGACACAGAGAAGCTGGCAGAAGGAAGGAAAATGGCTAAGTCTGAGACTTCATCCTTCATCACCTTGAAAATGCGCCAACTTCAGCTGGAGACCTTGCCAAGACTTCATCCACCTCCAGGGGTAAAGTGCGCCCTCACATGCAAGATGACTTGAAGAGAATAAAAATTCTAAGGAAAAAAGATATCCTCCTGCCACTATCAAATGCGCCCATGTCACTCCAAGGAAGTCAAAGGTCAAAGATGTTAATCCTCCTCCTATGGCAAAATGCGCCCATGATTGAAGACAAGGTAAAAATGGCTAAGGCATTGAAGACTCTTATCCACTTGCCACCCCTAAATGCGCCCATCCTCCTCCTATCCTCATATGCACCCATGCTACAAAGACAAGTCAATGGCGTTATAAATTCATCCTTCACCATGCCTAGAATGCGCCCACCTCTCAAGTCAAAGAGTCAAACGTGTTGTTAGAGGCTTTATCCTTTACCCTATGTTAAATGCGCCCATGCTAAACAAGGAGTCCAAGGTGGTCAAAGGTGGCGTTGAAAAGTTTTCATCCTCCTACATGTGTGAAATGCGCCCAAAGTGCATGAAGTTTGAAATGAAATAAAGTTTGCCTAGGCGTGGGAAGTTAATCCTCCTACATGTGCGAAATGCGCCAGGCTATGAGGTGATGTGAATAATAAAAATTTGCTAAGTACGCCAAGGTAGGGTGATGGAAATGTGAATGGAAATTGCTAGGCGTTGGAATTTAAAAAGAAATATATCCCTCATGAAATGCAAAATGCGCCCAAGACATTCAAAGAAAATTTTCCTAAGTGAATTGATAAAATCTCTTCACAGGCACGATGAATGAAGTTGAATAAAAAATTTTAAAGGCAAGTGCAAAGTGTGCTAAATAATTTTAAATTTTTCTAAGGCACAATATTTTCTTCCTTAGGAAAATCACGCCTAGACTTGAAGATGATGAAATTTCCTAAGGCGTGAGCAAAATTGCCTGAGATGAAGTCAGATGATATCAGCTTCACAGGATTGATAAAAGTTTTCAAGTCAGAACAACAAGAAATGTTCACAGTTGTGGAGAACGGGATTAAATTTGTTAAAAAATATTTTTTCTAAGGTTCAAAATTCAAGAAAATTAAATGAACCCGTTCATTGTATACCCATGAATTCAACAAAGTTCTGAAGAAAATTTTCTTCTGGGTATCGAAGATCTTCGATGAGAAGTTGATTTCCAAGTCTTTTACACTTTGCCAAGGCCTTCAAGATGGAGAATTTAATCGATGCTCGAATTATGATTTTTCCTAAGGGGAAAATTTTAAATTTCCTAAGGAAAATTGAATAAAATGTGTTTTTAAGATAAAGTTTTTCTAGACGATGAATTTGAAGTTGTTTGCCTAGATGGTTTTGATTGAGTTCTTCACAAGATGAATTTTTCCGGAGTCAGAGGTGAATGAAATTAAAATTTGAGTGACAAAGCTCCGGCTAGTGAATGAAATTTGTTAAAAAGTAAATTTAAAGTAAATATTTTTGAAAGTAAAGTGAAACACGCCAGTCAAAGTTGAAGTTCTAGAAGGCCAAGATTCTAGGTGTCGGGTGACAAGTGTTGAAATTGGCAAGAGAGGGAAAATTCAAATTCTTGAAGAGAAGTAGTGGAGATTTAATGCACTGGCTAAACTTAGCCTCTTTCTAGAATTCGATTTTCCTATATGAGCTGAAGGTTATTCATTTCTCTTCACCAGTTAAGGAAGTTTGAATTTGCTCTGAGTTTAATGTTGCAGTGAGTTGCTGAGGCTGAAGGTATTGAAGAAGTTCGAAATTTGTTGAAGGAAATTACTGAAGTTTGAAGTTGCTGAGGCTGGAAGTATTCGATTTGCAAGAAGAAGAAGATTGCTGAAGCAGAAGGCTGAAATCTGAGTTTGTTGTTGAAGTTGAAGAAGTGCGACTTGAGTTGCTGAAGGCTGGAATTTAAAAGTCCAAGTGCTGATTGAAGTTGGCTGATTTCTTGAAGTATTGAAGCTGCTGTAGCTTAGAAATTTGCGAAGTCATTTGAAGTTGCTGAAAGTGCGAATTTTAAAGAGTCTAAGTTGCTAAAGTAAAGTGGACGATTTTATCAGAGCTTGAAGTTGCTGAGTTTGCTTGCTTAGAAATTTTCTAAGTATTGATAGTTCAAAATTTGTTGAAGGAGAAGTTGAGGTTTGCAGATGAATATGAATGTTGCAACTTCTCAAAGTTTTTAAAGTCGACTGGCAGCCCCTGCATGATATTTTATTTATTTTCTAAGTTATTTGTTGATGGTTGTTTGTTATTTTGCAAGATGGCTGAAGTAAGAGCAACTGGCAGAGAAAGCAATGGTGCATCCAGGCAGACAGTTATCAAGAAGCTGAGCAAGCCTTTCCTGCCGGAGTCAAGGTTCACTTCGAAGTTGAGCAAGCTGGCTGATACCAATTTGGGATCTTTCAACTTGGAGACTTTCAAAAATCGGATAATGGGAGTTGGCAGTCACCGTCCTTCAATCACTTCGCACAATATTGTTCGAAGTGGCTTGTATACGGCTACTGGTTTTCCACCAGCTATTCAGTGCTCGAAGCTAATGATGGAATGTGCAAATTACTATGAGGCTGATCACAGGTCAATTGTTTCACCAGATGGCCAAGTGCTCGCCAACCTCACTCCTGCGGCTATTGGCGAGGCTTTTGGAATCCCAGCACATGAGAAGATGATTTACAAATCAAGAGAGCGTGCTGAGCGAATGTATGCTTCTACATTCGAGAGATGTACAGAGGTGATCAATACATGCTGGATGAACAAGCCCAAGCCCTCTCGTACAAAGTTGCCAAGGCAAATTATATCAGATGATTTGAAGCAGGAGTACTATGATCTTATCATGATGTTGAGCAGAGTTGGAGGCTGCCCTCAAGCTTTTATTTTTGAACCGTGGATGTTCTATTACATCAACCTCGTGTTGGAAGGAAAAGAGTACGCCAACTGGGCCGTGATGATCAGTGATAACTTACATGAGCAGCTCCTGAGTTTGAGAAGAACGAAGACTTTTTACATGGGCTCTTACATTATTTACATGCTGGCTCATATGACGAGTTATAGAGGGATTTCATATAAGGAGCCTGTTGGTTGTGGCTCTCATCAGTTCAAAATCCATGAGGTTTGTCCGTAGTTGCACTTGACAAATACCACCTATTACAAGTGTGTCAACGATGCCTTTACCATGCATATCATGAGATCACTTAAGGAGCGGATTCATCATAGGATCTCAAGGGAAGCTCAGGAGTTAATTGAAAGGTATGGGTGTTGGTTTATACAATTTCCGAAATTTTCTTACATCAGGCTGCAAGTGTTTTCCTCATATCCATATAGGCTGCCTAAGTACCCAACTAATAGAATTTTGATGCTAGAGATATCTAGGCAACTTGTTGCCTATGATAAGATTCAGAAGAGAAAGAAGAAGGGAGGAGTTGAGTTCCCGATTGTCATGGGTAATTCAGACAAAGTATGTCCTTCACTACAGGCAGCTAGAGAAGCTGAAAGTGAGCTTCAATTCTTTTATTTTTCCTATCACACCAGCAGACATCACTATGACCCACATAGCAATATCAGATGGATACTGTCAGAAGAGTTTAAACATAAGGCAAACATTGAGGATTACTGGGCTGGTGCATCAGATGAAGCAGAAGTCAAGAAAAGGATGTTCTCTAGGTTGCCATTGAGTGTGATCAGGGAGTGTGAAATCATTCCGGTACCAGACCAGGTGGATGAGCACGTGAACGTTCTCCATCCAGATTATGAGGCAGTGAGAGACACGCCACTTCCACTTCCGGATTGGTCGGAGCCTAAGATTGCTGATTTGGATACACTTTGCATTCCGGTCTTGACATTCACTAGAGCATGGGTTGATAGGCACATGAGTAGACTAAAGAGTAGGCCAATTTCCTTGACCTACAATCTGATGGGAGATCACAGGACACCCACTACCAGTAGGAAGAAACAAATTACTCGAGGTCTAGAATCTCGAAGGAAAGAGCCAGTTCGTCAGGAGCCTGTTCAGCCAGAACCTCCGAGAGTTGTAGTTGAGTCACCCACGCCATTGGAGACACATTCTCCAAGTATACAGGAGGTTTCTCTTTTTGCTGATTAGAGAAATGCATTAAATCAGGTGCAGGAGGTACATGAAGAAAATCAGCCACCACGGAGAGAGTCGGTTGGCCAGAGTGTCAACGCACCTACTAGAGATGATCAGTAGGATGATGAGGAGACTACTACTGATACTCATTTTCAGCATGAGTTAGAGGCGGCTTTAGAGGATGATGATATAGTTTCAGGAGATACTCAGCCACTAGAGGGCGATGAGCCTCGCCAGAATGATATAGAAGTTGAACAAGTCCGTGAAGTAGAAGCACGAGAACAATAGCCATTTGTTATTCAGCATGTTGTGCCTGATTGGCTTAGAGATAAAATGAGAAGGAGCCCCAGTGAAGAAGTTGATCCAGCAATTGAGATGGAAGAGTTTTTGAATAGGATCAGCGCGCCTCCACCAAAGAAGAAAGCACGAAATTTTTTGAAGATATCAACTGATAGGATACGTGCAACACTTGTCTCGTCCTTGTGGGCAGGAGATTTCATCAATAGAGCTTCTAGCTGAGTTATCCAGGGAGTTAGTTAGCGGCTTGTTGGAGTTGAGAAAGATGGCACAGGAAGCAGATAAATGGGTTACAGAAGTTCGTGCCGAGACAGAAAAGTTCATGGAAAGACCTTGCTCATGCTTTCCAACAAGCTTCCAATATTACGGCACGTATGGAGGTAGTTGACCAGGCCTGGGGTGATGCTTCTGTTTATCAGAGCAAAGTTATTCAGCATCTAGAGGCATTGAAGCATGCTCCTTTGCAAATGTTGATTGATGGAGGAGTCATTCAGGAGAATGATAGATATGACTTTTCTAGATGGTACTCTTCAGTAATCACAGGGCGTGGTTTCTTTGATGCAGCACAAGGGGATTCAGCTAGAGTCAGGAAGGCTATGATGAGTATTGTTGACGGAGTCCTGAATACTTTGGAGGCAATCTTTGCTAGACGGCTGAATCCCGATGAGGTGACTAATGATAATTTGAGGAGTAGGCTAGCACCTTTCTTCTCAGAGGTGAAGACCTTTGTGCAGGACGACTTTGAAAACACTTCTACTTTCTCCAGCTTGATTCAGAGCACGCAGGATGCTTTAGTTGCTTGGAGAAAATCTTGCACACGGCACAAGCAGTCAGTCACGGTGCTTGAGTTTCAGCTTGATTTTATTCCATCGATTTCTATCCAGGAGGTTCAGGCTGTACTTTCCAGGTTCATCGAGTTTGCGGCTAGAGAAAAGGAGAACGGGAATGCACTTTTGGATGATGACCTTCTAGAGGATTGATTGTGGGCATTAATTGCCTTTACTATTTTGGGAGTGAGTGGGAATCTTTGATTCATTTATTGTACCACTCCCCATACTGGCAGTTTTTAGGGTTAGGGTTTAGGTGGCTCAATCTAAGCCATTCTTTTGATTGTAATCCGAGCCGTCCATTGGACTGGGCTATCTATAAAAGGGGGAGTCCCCCTCATTTGTAATATATTAGAAACTAGAGGTTAGAGGAGACATCAGAGAGTAGAAGAGAGATTGATAGTATAATTGTAGCTTAGCATAGCATAGTTTGGAGGAGAAGGAAAGTTTTCCTTTGAAAACTTTTGTAAGAGATTGTTGTGTAAAACTTTCATAATAGAAGATCTTTTCATTGATGGTGAAATTCGTCTTTGTTATGGATAGCTAGCAAGGTTTCTTCATCCCTTTGATTCCAAGTAGCGTAAAGTAGCTTAAAGTAGAGTAATTTTCATTTCATGCAAGTAGACATTAGTTGTGGATTTGTGGCGTCAATCGAGGCAACTTCGTTTTAGTCCATACCACTAGCAGCTTGCTGACGGCAAGTTTGCCTTGCGTGGTCAACTGGAGAATTATATAAGCCTAACTTCAGTTGCAATTCATATCTTGGTATGCGTCGTCTTGACGGTGTCTTGGTGTCGAATTGTAGCTTGAAAATTTCTTGCTATCCCCTTGAAGATTGCACCAACTTTGTGTAAGCTGTCCAGCGCGAGGTGGAGCAGAGTTCAGTTGAAGTTGTTGAGATTGATCCCACGTCCCGCCGTAGAATAGAACTTAGAAACTCCTTACCCTTACACTCATTTCAATTCAGCATTTTCTTGGTTAAGTTTAGGAAAACACACCTTATTGCCAAATCATTCGCGTAAAATTCCCTTCCAATCGTTCATCTGTTGTTAGCTGCAAAACCTTAAGAACAATTGTGTAAGTCCCCTCGTAAAAACAGCAATTCACAACGAACCAACTGAGGGTATTCCAAAGCATTTCGGAACCTTGGAGTTGAACGTGTGATCTTACTAGCAATCTTAGCGCACAGAATACTTTGATCAAGAGAGAATGGAGTAGCCTTTGGACAACTTTGTTCTGCTGATTGGTGCGATCACAAAAATCACATCAACAGGACGCTACCCCCAAACCCACACAAAGGGTGCTACCCCTTGACCCTATTGGGGGTATTTCCCCCAAACCCCCATCACACTCATTTTCTTTGCCAAGTACACTGCATGTCCAAGTTTGCAAAGTACATTTCCAAGTTTGTTTACAGGTCCTTGTCTACAATATCATCATTAGTTCAGAAAGTCTTCCCTAATGTTACTCGATGTTTACTTGTCATCTGGAAGATGAATTTTTCTTTTGGGGGGGATGATGTAGTCAGTGTACAATGTCTATTATTATGTTTCAATAAAATTGGTTATTTGACTATGTCTTAATGTTTGTATTAATTGGTTTTTCGGCTTTGGGTAGTTATAAGTGTCGGCCAGATGATGGTTGTGTTCCTCTTGCCAACCATTATGTCTTCTAAATAGACTGTGTATTGTCAAGGAAAATGGTGTGATCTAGTTAGATCGACTTTGATCCTTGGCTGACCATCTTTTGTCTTCTTATATAATAATTTCATGTGCGAATAAAGATATATTTTACTCTTGTATTTGGTATGCATTTTCATCTCTATTATTAATTTATGTATTTATTTTATTAGATAGAGTAGTAAACATGAAGAAATTCCATCATTACAGTTACAATGTGGGAACCAAGAAAAAGTTGGAATCAAAGCATAAGCATGAGTTAGAGCTGTAGTTGGGAACAAAGATAAGAGAGTATCCAATTGACTATGGATGTCTAAGAGCCTATGGACGAAGAGTAGGTTGAGGTTGCCAAGCAACTCCCTCTTCCTGAAGAAGGTTGTGCTAGTCTTGTTAATCAAGTTTGGTTGGAGAAAATAAGTAAATATTTGAATTCAAATGATTCTCCTTTGGATGAGGGAAGTTTTCATGGTGAAATGTTTGAATTCAAATGAGTCTCCTTTGGATGAGGGAAGTTTTCATGGTGAAATGGAGTCCAAGGACTTATTGGTAGACAAAGAGTGGGAAGCATACAAATGCAATCTCTAAGGCATTAAGATTTGTTGTTTGATGAATCCAAGCCTATGACACTAGGACTGTAATATCCCTTGCCTAATCTGACCTCAGAATGCTGATAATAGGCTCAAGGAATATTGTCAAACATTTCTGATGTAAACTCAATGCTCGCTGGTCTGTGGTTTCAGTCTGATTGTATGCATGAGAAATGATATCAAAGTATGCTAAATGCTTGTAAATCAATGCTACAATGTCTAAACTATAATCTAAATGCATTTACGACTTCTTTCAATCATTTTCAAATGCAAGTATATGATTCCTACATGTAAAACATGCACCTACAGCCAATTGACATTTTGTCAAACAATTGGCAGGCAAACTAAGTGCTTCAAAGATGACATTACATCGAACATTTGTCATGCAACTTATATCTCCATTATTGATATGCAATTCTTATTACAAAGCTTATGTTGAAAACATAGCCAAGACTCTTGGCTTTACAATTATATTCAAATACAATACCAATCTGATGTAATGATCTCCTACAACAGCAACTACAATATGCAGATATGAACCTAAATGATGTCATAAGGTATGCAAGAACCTGGTATTAATAAGCAGCCTGCAGAAACTGGGTCAATCCTTCAGAATGCCTTTGTATTTGTCTCCAAACTTCATGTGCCAATCCTCCTGGAGGTCCAATGATTATCTCCAAATAATTTCTGATTTTTATTTGTCCTCCAATACCAAAATCGCCCCTGTTCAAGGGCTGCACCCAGCAAGGAGAGATGTCTGAAATTTAAAATGATTTTTCCTTTGTGCCAAAGAGAACGTCCTTCTTCATGTAGCGCCCAGCCAAGCAATGAAATCCTTCTCTCGAGAAGATGACCCCTAGATGCCGAATTGCTGCTCCAAAAATCCGTCCATGTCTCAGACCTGAATCTTTAGATCGGAATCATAAATGCAACAGTAGACCCGATGCCAAGGAACACTGGAAACTCACATACTGGATCAACCCTGGAATCTATAAGCAACAGTAGATGAAAGGATGAATGAAGCCCATAATGATGACAAAATCTAGAAGCTATGTCTCTCGAAGCCAATGCCAAACTGAAACAAAAACTGTCCATAAGACGAGTACCATCAAGATTCTAGAACATTAACCATAAAAACATGGCCTTCAAACTGAGAAAGATCTAAACCAATGCGGATCAAGAACCATAAACTCCCAATGTGAAGTGTGAACCAAAGCAAACCAACGATGTGTCTAGCTAAGCAAGAAAGAAGCTAAAGGAAACAACAGGAAACCAGACAAACTCATGCGAGTTGTCACCAATACGAAGAATGGATGCAAGAACCCCCCTTAATGGAACTTTATATCAATTCGTAATTACAATACCCAATGATTGCAGAAGGAGAGAATGCAAAACTACAAAAACATAAGCGAAAAATGCAAACCTAGTGCACGAAAAAAAAATGAATGCATGCATAAAATAAGGTACACATCTTCTGTAAATGACCTCAGATCTGCATAGAGGCTGAAACCAGCTTTCCAACGCTGCGAAAATCGTGAAAAACGGATAAGAGAGTCAAAAAATACGTCTCCTGGAGTGAAAACAGCAACATCTGATTTCCGAGGCCGAAAAAGACATCAAAAAAGCAAAACCAGAAAATCACACCTACACCATTGCGTAGAGCTCGGAAATAGCTTTCCGATGATATCTCGTTTGCAAAAAAAGATGCCGTATGCCCAAGTTACGCCCGTTTCCGTGAAAGTGCTCCAAAAAGGTCCGATTTGGCTGCCTGCAGCCCTCAGGGGCTAAAAATTTAAAGCCCCTGGTCGCCTAGGCAGACTAGGGGGCTGGCGGCTGGGTCCTATGGTAGAGCCCCTGGTTCCCTATAGAACCACGGCGGGGGCTTTAGGCGGTGGGGGCTGGAGCTTGGGGCTCCCGGTGGCCGCCGGGTGGCGCTGGGGATTTAAACGGGAAGCGTTGGAATTCACCGATTTTTTTTAATTTTTTAATTTTTTTTGAATTTTTCTCGATTTTTGTGCCTCGTAGAGTGTGCTGGGGGCTGTATGACCCTCGAGTAAATTTTTTTTGCCTCTCCGGACGACTGTGTCCAAATTGGACAAATTTTATATCAAAATAGGGGTTTTTGGGTGCTGCGAATCCAACGGTGAGGTCCATTTGGGCCCAAAGTGCTCCGAAAATCAGGCGACCCCCAGATCTATCAAAAAGATCACTGAGCTTGAAACCCTCACAAATTTGGCAAACGGTGACCAAAATGAATGAAGTAAAAGCCATTTCTGACTTTTTCCAGTGCTCTGAATCCAATGGAAAACCCCGATCTGATCCAAGACGCTACATAAAGATGTCCAAGGAATGAAACCCTCGAGGGACCCCAAACGAGTTCTGCAATGTATTCCTCCAAAAAAGTTGAGAAGGGGCTGCAAATTGAGGCTCTGATACCATGTTAGAAACCAACATTTGAAATGCAAGCCAGAAAATCACCTTCCACAGAAGAGAAAAACAAAAAAGGAGAGATTGCATAAAGATGTGCAAATTGATATATTCGAAGTACAAATAATTACAAGATATGATTTGCTTTATAAAAGCAAAGATGCATAAACCTAATCTTATCTTGAGCAACAAGATAGCTCAATAAGATAAAGATGAAAACCTATAACCTAGGAATTAAATAATGCCTAAGTTATGCAAAGTGTAATTAATAATTAATTACACCAACAAATTTTGCGGTGGCTGGAATATTCGATTTTTGCCGGAATATACTCTGCACGAGCCGGAATATTCCTTCGCCGATTGGGTTGGCCGGGGGCTGGTTCGCCATAGGACCGCCGGCGAAGCTGGAAATCCACCGGGGGCTGGGCACGGGCCCGTGGTCCTCCATAGGACCTCGGCCTGGCAGAAGGGCCCGGCGAGGGCTGCATAAGGGCGGCGGATCGGCGATGAGACTCGGCGGCGATGGAGGATGGGCGGCCAACTGGTGGCCGCCAGGTGGCGTGGCGGCGGCAGCGGCCTTTATAACTGGAGGCGTCACATAGTTCCCGAAAAAAGCACGTTTTTCAAAAGAAAATTCGATTTTCGTGCATCGAAATGCGTGCTGAGGAGGCCGTATGGCCTGCAGGCAATTTTTTTTTGCCTTCCGGACCAATTCACCAAAATCAACGAAACGAAAGGCGTTTTTAGGGTTTTTGGCCGTTGCGAACGCAATGGTGACCTCCGTTTGTGCCCAAACTGCTCCAAAAATTTGGCTACCCCCAGATCTTCCAAAAAATCTCCCAGCTTGAAACCCTCACAGATCTGGCAAACGATGGCCAAAATTTGCAAAACAAAAGCCAATCCTAACTTTTTCCAGCACTCTGAATCCAATGGTGAAGCCCGATCTGATCTAAAACGCCTCATAGATGAACTCAAGGCATGATACCCTCGAAGAATCTCGAACGAACCCTGCAATGATTTTCTCAAAAATCTGAGAATGGGTTGCAAATCAAGGCTCTGATACCACATTAGAAACCAAGATCTAAAATGCAAACCAAAAAGACCTTCCACATAAGAGAAAATAAAAAAAAGAAGAGATTTGCAAAAAGATGTGCAAATAAATATTATTCAGAAATTCAATAATTACATGATAATGATTTGCTTTATAAAAGCAAAGATGCATAACCGTAATCTTATCTTGAGCAACAAGATAGCTCAACAAGATAAGGATGAGAATAATAAACCTAGGAATTAAATATTACCTAAGTAAAGTTATGCAAGTGTAATTAAATATTAAGGATATATAGCCTTCTTAGTTTGTGCTTTGGTGATGGTTAGAAATGCCTCATCTTGTCCTTCCATTTCTATCATGTTACTATTGCCTTGTTCTGATCATTTTGACATTTTCTGGTGAAATGTCCCCATCCATTACATTTGTGAAATTGTATCATGGGTCTTCCTTTGGCATCATACTGAATTCTACTTCTTACCCCATTGTTATTGTTAAACTGATTATTGTTCCCTCTCCTATTATGGTACCAGCTAAGTGATGCATTATTGTTGTTCTATTTCTTTGGTAGCATGTTAGGTGGGGTAGATTGCTTGCCTTGTGTGAAAACTTTTGTGCTTCTTATTTTTAGGTTATATGGGCATTCCTTAATGGAATGTCCCAAGACTTGGCAGATGTCACAAAAAAAATTCTTAAGATAGTTTGTTTTGATATGACCTGTTGTGACCTTTCCACACATCACCCCATTCCAAATGGGAACCCCCTAATTTTTGCTCCATTTTGGTCTTTTGGCTTTGGTTTTGTTTCTTTCTTTCTATCTCTTTTCTGCTGTCTGCCATTCCAGGATGTGCCCGTCTGTGAGCTTAAACGCGAGATTTTGGCTAAGTCTGAGAATTAGGGTTTGTACTTTTCTGGTCAATTTGAAGTCAAATGGAGTGAATAAGTTGAAATTTGAGCTTCACGTTGCAGTCAGTATGCTTCCAGCAGGTTCCCAGCTAAGTTTCATCGAATTCCGACAACTTACTATTTTTAGTAAGTGTTCAATTTAGGGCGTTCTCGCCGCACTACTGAAGTTCTCTCAGCCACACTGCATCCAAAGCATGTCAAGTTGCTCGTCTGCAAATTTTGAGCCAGAACTGACAACTTTCTATTTTTAGCAAATTCACCTTTAGGAGCAGATTTTAGGGTTTATATGCGAAGTTTTTCAATGCATGTCTAGGTTTTCTGAGACCTATGTGGTGATATAACATGCAAAATGAGACGATGACTTTCAGTATTCAGCCTTCAGAGGCTATTTTTAGGGTTTGCATGTTGAAATTTTCTTCACATGTCTAGTTATTCCTTGTGGGTTTTTCGAGGGCTTCGCCGTGGTAGAACATGCAAACCAGGATCGAGACTTTTTCAGGAGCTGTCTTCAGAGGCTATTTTTAGGGTTTGCATGCAAAGCTTTCCAGCGCATGTCAAGTTATTCTTTATGGGTTTTTTAAGAGCTACGCAGTGATGTGACATGCAAGGCAAGATGATCACTTTTCAGAGACTTACTATTTTTAGCAAGTCCATTTTGGCAGTTGCCCAGCACGTCAATATCACAAACAGAGCAAAGTGCAATAGAAAGGGGATCAAACGGAGGTCATTTGATTGACATGCAAGTCAAATTAGGGTTTCCAGCTTTGGGACCCAAAATGATGGGTCAGATGCCAGAATTTTCGAAAACCGGTGTATCCCACTGCGATCAGTATCTTTCAAGCTATCCACCGGTAAAAGTTGAAAGGCAATCGAAGCACTTACTATTTATAGTAAGGCACTTCTGAAACAAGCTATAAATAGTAAGTCAGCAGCAGGCGCCAGTGTGAACGGGCAAGTCTACCGATGAGGGTCACACCATCCAAATTTCAAGTCAAACGGAGTATGGGAAGTCATGAAACTGAGTAGTTACTATAAATAGTAAAGCACCTTTAGAAACATGCTATAAATAGCAGGTCAGCTCGAGATGGCAGTGTGAACAAATCATCTAGGTCATGAAGATCTTGTGGCGCGAATTCCAAATCAATCCAAGCTTCAGAAGGGTGAAAATCAAAAGACTTACTAAATATAGTAAATCAAGAGTGAGCAAGCTGGAAAAAGGCCTAAGTCTGGAGAACTTCCTGCTCACCCCCCTAAATGCGCCCTCAGCTGGAAGAATCCATGAAGAAAATTCTAAGTGTTGAAGTTTGTCCTGCTCACCCCCTCAAATCCGCCCTCAGCTCAAGCAGATGATGGAATAAAATCTAAGTGTTGAAGTTTATCCTGCAGACACCCCTAAATGCGCCCTCATGTCAAGAGGTTGATAGAAAAATTTCTAAGGCATGAAAATATCCTCCTCCACCCCTCAAATGTGCCCTGTCTTGCTCAGCTGTTGATGAAAATTTCTAAGTCTGGATTTAGGTCCACCTCCACCCTCAAAATGCGCCCAAGGAGAAATAAGGTGATGGATGTGAAAAGATTCTAAGTATTGAAAATATCCTCCTCCATACCTCAAATGTGCCCAAGTAAGCTAGAAAAAAGACAAAAGGTTTTTAAATCCACCTCCACCCTCAAAATGCGCCCAAGGAGAAATAAGGTAATGGTGTGAAAATTTCTAAGTATGGAATTAAATCCTCCTCCACTATCAAAATGCGCCCATGTTAGAAGTGGGGTCAGGACAAGTCTTAAGCATTGACTTTCTCCTCTACCCTTTAAATGCGCCCATCTCAAGTGCAAGGTGAAGGAAAAGAATCTAAGGTGTTGAAGTCAAAGTTCCCTCTCAACATGCCAAATGCGCCCATCTCAAGTGCAAGGTGAAGGAAAAGAATCTAAGGCGTTGAAGTCAAAGTTCCCTCTCAACATGCCAAATGCACCCATCTCAAGTGCAAGGTGAAGGTAGATGTATGAGAAAATATTCTAAGGCATTGGAAATAATTCCACCTTGATATGCTAAATGCGCCCATGTTAATGATGGGACTTAAAAAAATTTCTAAGTGTTAGAATTTCATCTCTAGAGAAAATATGCCCAGGCTTGTAAGGTGATGAAATTTTCTAAGGCATGAATGAAATTGGCAGTGGATATGTCAGAAGGTGCCAGCTTCATGAAGTTGATGAAGATTGTCAAGACAGAGCAAGAAAATTCACCCGGATGTGAAGAATAAGAATAAATTTGATTGACAAATATTTTTCTAAGGTTAAAATTCAAAAAAATTAAATGTACCCCTTTGTTTGTAGACCCATGGATTTGACGCTTTCTGAAGGGAATTTTCTTCTGGGTATCGAACATCTACGACAAGGAATTGATTTCAAAGTCTTCCACAACTCGCCAAGGATTCCGAGGTGAATATTTTTGATGGGCACCAAATTGATGAATTTCCTAAGGAAAATTTAAGAAATTTTCTAAGGCAAAGAAAGAAATGTTTGTGAAAATAAAATACCTTGGTTGGTGGATTGAAGTTGGGTGCCTAGATGATTTTTGATCAAATTCCTGATGAAAACAATTTTCTTGAGCCAAAGTTGGATGAAATATCAGAGTGAACGCCTCAGCCAGTGAAATAAAAAGGGAGCAATTAAATTAATATTTTCACAGGGTGATTTCAAAGTGCTAAAGTGAAGTACACCCAAGGAGTCTAAGATAGGTGAAATTCTCTAAGGAATGCAAATGGAAGCTCAAGTCTCCAGATGCGCCCTAGGGGGGGGGGATGAATGATAATGTGGAAATATTCTAAGGCATGAGGAATTTAAAGGCAAAAGTTGTGCTAGAGGAAAGGGATGAACTAGATCACTCAGGCCTTGGGAGTCAAAGCACGAAAATCAGGTAAGTAGGGTGAGTTTATATTATGAAGTGTTCTGATGCTCTTCTCCTTGCTTTTTTTGTAGGAGGAACGTCGAGACCAAACAGTGATGACTTGAAGAGATGGAACGGATACTCCAAGACAACGTTACAACCTCGAAAGAAGAAAAGTTGCATGTTGGAAGAAATGGCTAAGTGTTGCACCTGACGTAGTCAGGCGAGTGGCAAGGAGGAATAATCGAATCCAAGACAAGAAAATCTTTCAAGTTCAAAATTGAGGGAAAGATGGAAACCCAAGCGTTAATGGTCACCATCAAATGCTTCAAAGTTGAAGAACAACATCAAGGAGGAAAATCATCGTCGAGCAAGAGAAAGAGGTTGCAAGCTTGAAGTTAGATCAAGAACGTGCTCGCCATATCCATTCAAGGAGTTGAAGCAGTGACTATCAGACTCATCGAATTTGCAGTCAAGAAGAGGAACAAGAGCAGTGCGAACGCGTCTATGAACAGGAATCTTCTAGAGGATGGTGGACATTAATTGTTCATTTATTACTCCACTCCTCTTTTTAGGTTTAGGGATGAGGTGGCACAATTTGGGCCATCCATCTGATTGTAATCTGAGTCGTCCACTGGACTTGGCCAGCTATATAAAAGGGCATTCCCCCTCATTTGTACGGGTAATTAGAATAGCAGAGAAGGAATAGAGAGAGATTGATAGAATAGAAGGTAGCATAGTTTGATAGTTTAGTTTAGATTGAAAAGGAAGGAAAGTCTTCCCTTTGAATACTTTGTAAGAAGTTGTTGTGAACACTTTCATAATAAAAGAGTTTTCATTGATGGTGATCTCTTCTTTGTTATGAGTAGCTAGCGAGGCTTCTTCGTCCTTCCAATTCATGTAGAATCTTAAAGTAGCTTAAAGTAAAGTAGATTTCATTTCATGCAAGTACTTAGTAATTGTGGAATATGGTGCTCAATTGGAACAAAACTTCGCTTATCCATAACACTAGCGGGCTCGCTGACAGTGGGTTCGCCTTGCGTGGTCAACTGGAACATTGTGAACTTAACTTCGATTATGGTTTGTACGTTGGCATACGTCGTTGTGATGGTGTCTTCATGCTGAGCTGTGATTTGAATACCTTTGATTACTCCTCTGAAGATTGCACCAGTTTTGTGGAAGTGTAATGTCCCCTTCTCAAATGTGATCGTTTTTGTTGACCGTTGGCCTATTCCGGAGACCCGTAGGCTACTCGGATGGTGAAATTAGGGTTTCTTAATTTTGAGGTGGTTGTTGCTTGAAGTTTGGAAATCGGATTGCGGATTCTTTCTGGGTTTTCAGAGAGCTTCGCGGTGGTATGGTCAGTTTGGCATTCCGAGCAACTTCATGAATTTACTATTTTTAGTAAATTCTATTTTTAGCAGTGGACAGGTTGGGTTCAGTTCAGTTGGTCTTCTTCTTCAGTTGGTTCAGTTGGCACTTCAGTTTTTGGCCTTGGGTGCATTTTCTTGGAGAGAAGTATTTTTCATTATAATATTATATTTTAATATTATAACACCCCTTTACCTAGCAGTTCAACTTCATGTTGTTTTTAAAAAGGGGAATTAAAGGGTCAAGGCCTCATTGTGTGATAAATTATGTTTTAAAAGTCAAATATTGAGCTAAGTGAAACGGACGCTTACTTGAGGAGATTGACTTTTATTTAAAAAGTGAAATATTTGATTAAAAAGGAAAAAGGACACCACTTTTGGAGGGAATGTGTTTGAATTCAAAATTAGGGTTTGGGCGCCCTTCTTGAAGGTTCTAGAAGGCTCTTCTCACATCTATTTATTCTGGCCTCAGCTCTTCATTTGGGATCTTTTGTCTACTACATCGTTATGCTACTGAATTGTCTTCAGGCACTCGCTTCGAGGAAAGCACACCTCCTAGCATGGGCTCATCTTCTTGCTTGAAAGATAGCAACTAGTTGAGAGGTTAGCTTGTAATAGGTTTGATTTGCATTTTCAGTTTAGTATTTGCATTTGGGAATTCTAGTTTTGCATTTTCTGTTCATTTCTGGAGTTGCTGATTTACACAGCTGATTGTAAGAATTGCTCGTATCTATTGTAATAAAAATATTGCAGTTCTGGGTATTGGACCAATCAGATTCCTTGCTAAGGGCGACCATGTATGCAAAGTTTCAGATTTTTATCTTATGAAATGAATTTAATGGAGCAAAATCGCCCCTCCTTGAGGGTCGTACTTTTCTGAGTGTGCCTTGAAATTCGTGCCAAAAAAATAGGAGCCTTTTGGGTTGGTTTCTCAGTCTCTTAGGGGGCGCCATCATGTTAGGAGATGAATGCATTTAGTTTCATATGATTTGGGTGAGTTTTGAGCGTTTTGTGAGCATTTTAGTAAGTTGCTATGTTGCTGTTCTGTGCATTTTCTGTCAAAAATCAGTCATACCAGATTTAGGAAAATCAGCAGTTGAGTGAGAAGTTGATATTCAAAGAGTTTGAGAGTGTTGGAGAGGTTTCTTAATTTGTTACAGCTTTGGAAGTTCTAATCTTGTGCTATATGCAGGCTATCTAATTTATTGTAAGCTGAACAGTAGTACTGTCAGCAATTCTCTCTTCTCATCTTTGAATTTTACATGTACTTCCCACTGAATAAGTGGAAGAGGCTGGCTTGCCGCCTATTTACTTTCAGTTAAGTAGTTTAGGGACCCTCTGACCATATGCTCGCCATCACTCGGCGCCATTCTTGGTTAGGGTTACATTCTGTTCATCATGCATCGATCCTCTGACCATATGCTCGTCTACACAGGCGCATTCTTGGTTAGAGTTCCCTTCAGTTTGCATTTGCATTAGATCCTCTGACCAATGCTCACACCTTGCCCACATCGGGATCCTGGTGTACATTCTGGTTAGAGTTACTTTCCGCATCGTTTTGGTTTAGTGCTAACCTTAACGGGTGCGTGTTGAATTGTAATCTCATTGCAAAAAACAAAAAAAAAATTGTCCGGTTCATTACAGTGGTATCAGAGCCATGATTCTGCCAACCTGTTCCCTACAGTGATTCAGTTGTCAGATGAGTGACAGTGATTGCAGATACTTCACTAGAAGTCAGGCCAAAAGACAACAGACACAGTTTCCGCCAGTGCCAGAAGCAGATACTTTTTCAGAGGCTTTGAGAGAAACAGGAAGAATAGTAGATACTGGTAAAACGGTTGAGAACATGTCAGACAATCTTAAGCAGGCCATGGATGAGAAAGATGCAAGGATGGAAAAGAAGTTTGATGGGATGATTGAGATGATGTCCCGGTTACTTGCTCGAATGGACCAGCAAACTCCTCAGAATCTTACTCCTAATCAAAACCATGCTACAGGAGAAAACAGTGGAGTTAATGGGAACAATGGTAATGGAGGAAGTAGAACTATTGGTCAGCATGAGGCCACCTCTAGCGGATCAGCCTCTAGGCCGCTCTTTCCTACATTCACTCAGAGGGAGGAAACGCAAGTTGAAGCTGCCATTCCTTTTGTAGATGATGCCAGGCAAGCCTACTTGGAGTATGCCACCTTACCCCCTGATCTTAGAGACCAATGGTCCTTTGATCAATTCTTGAACCAAAGAAACAGAAGAAACGGAGGAAGGGTTGATAACCGTGCTCATATGGCTCCTAGAACTGATTTTCAACAAGCCCTTGGGAAGGTGTCATTGGCTCACTTTGATGGTAGTGATAAGTGTTCAGCAAGATCGTGGGTACAGAAGTTAGACAACTACCTTTCACTTTGTCCCATGCCAGAAGAAGATGCCATCAAGTTTGCAACACTTCATTTGGAGGGAGCTGCCCATGAGTGGTGGTACCATGGTTTGGTCACACTTGGCCATAACCTTATTCGAACCTACGGAGAATTCACTAATAAGCTGATTGATAGGTTCGACACTAAGGATCCTGTAGTGAGATTTCGTGAGCTTGCACAACTAAAGCAGCATGGCTCCTTGGATTCTTACATTGCTGATTTCTAGAGACTTTCTGTGATGGTGCCCAACATCACTGAAAGAAGATTGGTTGTGTTGTTTTTTGAAGGTTTTGGTTGAACCCTTGAAAGGGTGGGTTAAAGCTTTCGATCCACCAAGTCTTGAAGAGGCAATCAAGAAGTCTCGAAGTATGGAGTTATCAGCCCCTAGGCCTAAGTTTCCGCCTAAGCCCTTTGGCCATAAGAAGGATAAGAGACATTCTTCTAATCAGCACAAGAAGTTTCCACCTAAGTTGACTGAAGAGCAACGTGAACAGCTCAGAAAGGAGGGCAAGTGTTACACATGTTTAGAGCCTTGGACTAAGGGTCATAGATGTCCTGGAAGAGGACGTTATAATCAAATGGGAACCTATTCTGATTATGGATCAGAATCTGATATGTCTGATCAACAGTCTTATTTTGGGGACAACGAAGAAGAAAGAGCCACAGAAGAGTCCGATCATGAGCAAGGAGTTGGGGGCCCTATTGCCCAACTCTCTAGTTTCCAAAAGAACATATCTTTCAAGGTTCGTGGTGGAGTTGGAGGTCATCGTATTGTTGCCTTAATTGATACTGGTGCAACACATAACTTCATTGATGAAGGTGTGGTTGCAAAGAGAGGTCTTAAAACTGAAGAATTTGAAGGCTTCAAAGTCATGGTGGCTGATGGGTTTCATATTGCCTGCAACCGAAGAGTTCCTAACATGTCCTTGTAGTTAGGCAACTATGAAGTCAAAGATGACTTCTATGTGGTTACTATTGGTGACACAAATGCAGTACTTGGCATACAATGGTTATGTTCACTTGGTGAAATCTCTCTCAATCTGCAAACAATGGAGCTCAAGTTCCAATCTGATGGAAAGAAGGTGGTGTTGAGACGAATGTCCAATGGGGGTCCTCAAATAGTTTCATTCAAAAGAATGGAGAGGCTGATTCGGCATGACCAAGTGGAGTGGGCTGCAGAATGCATGGTCCTTCCAGCTAGTCCAGTTGAGACAAAGAGGGAATATCCTCCAGATATTCAGTCTATACTTACCAAGAGGAGTAAGGTGTTTGTTGATTTACCTCCTGGGCCACCTCCTGAAAGAGGAGTTGAGCATGTCATTGAACTCAAGGAAGGGGCCAAACCAGTCATCACAACACCGTATCGATATCCTAAGAAGCAGAAGGATGAGATTGAGAAGAACATAAAAGAACTCCTGGAGATGGGCTTCATTCGTCCTAGCAAGAGTCCCTTCGCTTCAGCTGTAGTTCTTGTGAAGAAGGATGGCACCATCCGCATGTGTGTGGATTATTGTGCCTTGAATCAAAGCACAATAAAGAATCGGTAGCCTATTCCTCGGATTGATGAGCTCATTGATGAGCTACATGGTGCCAAGTTCTTTTCAAAAATTGATTTGAGGTTGGGTTACTATCAAATCCGGATGAGAGGTTCAGATGTTGAGAAGATGGCATTCAGATGCCATTATGGTCATTTTGAGTTCCTAGTCATGCCCTTTGGGTTGACTAATGCTCCAGCCACCTTCCAGTCTTGCATGAACAGAGTTTTCCAGAAACAGTTGAGGAAATTTGTGTTGATCTTCTTTGATGACATTCTCATCTTCAACAAGACGTGGGAAGAACATCTCAAGCACTTGGAGGAAGTGCTTAGCATTCTTGAATCAGAAAGTTTGTTTGCCAAAGAGTCCAAATGTGAATTTGGAATGAAGGAGCTGCTCTACCTTGGTCATATAATCAGCGCTGATGGGGTGAAGGTTGATCCTGAAAAGGTCAAGGCAATAGTTGATTGGCCACCTCCAGAAAATTTGACTCATTTGAAGGGGTTCTTGGGTCTTTGTGGCTTCTATAGAAGATTCGTGAAGGGTTACTCTCAAAGTGCTGCTCCTCTTACTGACCTCACTAAAAAGGGGGCTTTCATGTGGTTAGAAAAGGCTCAAAGTGTGTTTGATAAGCTCAAGAAAATCATGAGTTCTTGTCCAGTATTGGCCATACCAGATTTCTCCAAACCTTTTGAGTTACAGTGTGATGTATCAGGGGAAGGTGTTGGGGCTGTTTTGATGCAAGATAAGCATCCTATTGTGTTTGAAAGAAGAAAACTAAGGGGCATTGAAAGGACCTATTCTATCTACGACAAGGAAATGCTTGCAATCATGCATGCATTAGCCAAGTTCAGACAATATCTGGTGGGGAGAAAATTCTTGGTCAAGACTGATCACAATAGTCTTAAGCACTTCATGCATCAGAAGGATTTGAATGAAAGACAGCAGAAGTGGGTGAGTAAGCTTCAAGCTTACGATTTTGACATTGAGTATGTCAAAGGGAAGAACAACATTGTGGCTGATGCTTTATCCAGAAGACCTCATTTGAGCTCATTGTGTGAGCTTACTGCTGATTGGAAGGAGATGTTGCTTGCTAATTATGCCAAAAATCAGTTTGCAACCAGCATCATTGAAGGTACTTTTCATGATGAAAGGTACAAGGTAATTGATGGTTTGATACATTACAAGGGAAGAATCTTTTTGGTGGCTGATTCCAAACTTAAGAAGAAGATTTTGATGACCTTTCATGACATTCCACTTGCTGGTCATCAAGGATATTTCAAGACATATAGGCAGATTCGAGAGAGGTTCTCTTGGAAGGAGTTGAAAGAGGAAGTTCAACGCTACATCAAGGAATGTAGCACTTGTCAAATGAACAAAAATGAGCACTCTCTTCCAGCTGGTCTACTGCAGCCACTTCCCATTCCAAATCAAAAATGGGAAAGCATCTCGATGGATTTCATCACAAGGTTGCCTAGGGCTCAAGGCAAAGATTGTATTTATGTTGTAGTGGACAGATTGACCAAGTTTGCTCATTTTTTTGCCATCACTAGCACATTTTCAGCAACTCAAGTTGCAGATTTGTTTTTCCATGAAGTGTTTAGATTGCATGGGTTGCCAAAAAACATTGTGAGTGATAGGGACAGCAAGTTCCTAAGCACCTTTTGGCAAGAAGTTTTCAGGATGAGTGGTACAGTGCTTACTTCGAGCACTAGCTATCACCCTCAAACAGATGGTCAAACTGAGATAGTGAACAAATGGTTGGAGGGTTATCTTAGGAATTATGTCTCGGAGCAGCAAAGAGCATGGGTGAAATGGCTCCACATTGGAGAGTATTGCTACAATTCATCCTTCCACATGTCAATAAAGATGTCTCCATTCATGGCCCTCTATGGTTATGAGGCTCCTAGCTTTGCTGATTTGGTGTTTGGTGATAGCAAAACTCCTCAAGCCAAGGATTGGTTGCAGCAAAGTCAAGACATTTTGAAATCCTTGAAGAACAACCTTCAAATGGCACAAAATCAGCAGAAGATGTACGCTGATCAGCAGCGTGTTGAGCGTTCATTTGAGATTGGTGATATGGTTTATCTTCGACTTCATCCTTACAAACAGTCTACACTCAAGAAGAGTGGAGCTGAGAAGCTAAAACCTCGCTTCTATGGGCCATTCAAAGTTGTCAGAAAGGTTGGAGCAGTGGCTTATGAGTTGGAACTACCTTCGAGTAGTAAGGTCCACAACGTTTTCCATGTGTCTCGCCTCAAAAAGGCACTTGGACACAATGTTGTAGCTTCATCACAGTTGCCTCCCTTAGATGAAGAAGGGTAGTTGACCTTGATTCCAGAAGAGATTATTAATTTCAGAGAGCGTTCTTTGAGGAGGAGAACAATCAAAGAGTACTTGGTGAAGTGGAAGAATTTACCTTTGGAGGATGCTACTTGGGAGAATGAGGAAATTCTACAGCATCCAGACTTGCGATTGCTTGAGGGCAAGCAATCTTGGGAAGGGCGGACTGTAATGTCCCCTTCTCAAATGTGATCGTTTCTGTTGACCGTTGGCCTATTCCGGAGACCCGTAGGCTACTCAGATGGTGAAATTAGGGTTTCCTAATTTTGAGGTGGTTGTTGCTTGAAGTTTGGAAATCGGATTGCGGATTCTTTCTGGGTTTTCAGAGAGCTTCGCGGTGGTATGGTCAGTTTGGCATTCTGAGCAACTTCATGAATTTACTATTTTTAGTAAATTCTATTTTTAGCAGTGGACAGGTTGGGTTTAGTTCAGTTGGTCTTCTTCTTCAGTTGATTCAGCTGGCACTTCAATTTTTGGCCTTGGGTGCATTTTCTTGGAGAGATAAGTATTTTTCATTATAATATTATATTTTAATATTATAACACCCCTTTACCTAGTAGTTCAACTTCATGTTGTTTTTAAAAAGGGGACTTAAAGGGTCAAGGCGTCATTGTGTGATAAATTATGTTTTAAAAGTCAAATATTGAGCTAAGTGAAATGGACGCCTACTTGAGGAGATTGACTTTTATTTAAAAAGTGAAATATTTGATTAAAAAGGAAAAAGGACACCACTTTTGGAGGGAATGTGTTTGAATTCAAAATTAGGGTTTGGGCGCCCTTCTTGAAGGTTCTAGAAGGCTCTTCTCACATCTATTTATTCTGGCCTCAGCTCTTCATTTGGGATCTTTTGTCTACTACATCGTTATGCTGCTGAATTGTCTTCAGACACTCGCTTCGAGGAAAACACACCTCCTAGCATGGGCTCATCTTCTTGCTTGAAAGATAGCAACTAGTTGAGAGGTTAGCTTGTAATAGGTTTGATTTGCATTTTCAGTTTAGTATTTGCATTTGGGAATTCTAGTTTTGCATTTTCTGTTCATTTCTGGAGTTGCTGATTTACACAGCTGATTGTAAGAATTGCTCGCATCTAGTGAAATAAAAATATTGCAGTTCTGGGTATTGGACCAATCAGATTCCTTGCTAAGGGCGACCATGTATGCAAAGTTTCAGATTTTTATCTTGTGAAATGAATTTAATGGAGCAAAATCGCCCCTCCTTGAGGGCCGTACTTTTTTGAGTGTGCCTTGAAATTTGTGCCAAAAAAATAGGAGCCTTTTGGGTTGGTTTCTCAATCTCTTAGAGGGCGCCATCATGTTAGGAGATGAATGCATTTAGTTTCATATGATTTGGGTGAGTTTTGAGCGTTTTGTGAGCATTTTAGTAAGTTGCTGTGTTGCTGTTCTGTGCATTTTCTGTCAAAAATCAGTCATACCAGATTTAGGAAAATCAGCAGTTGAGTGAGAAGTTGATATTCAAAGAGTTTGAGAGTGTTGGAGAGGTTTCTTAATTTGTTACAGCTTTGGAAGTTCTAATCTTGTGCTATTGGCAGGCTATCTAATTTATTGTAAGCTGAACAGTAGTACTGTCAGCAATTCTCTCTTCTCATCTTTGAATTTTACATGTACTTCCCACTGAATAAGTGGAAGAGGCTGGCTTGCCGCCTATTTACTTTCAGTTAAGTAGTTTAGGGACCCTCTGACCATATGCTCGCCATCACTCGGCGCCATTCTTGGTTAGGGTTACATTTTGTTCATCATGCATCGATCCTCTGACCATATGCTCGTCTGCATAGGCGCATTCTTGGTTAGAGTTCCCTTTAGTTTGCATTTGCATTAGATCCTCTGACCAATGCTCACACCTTGCCCACATCGGGATCCTGGTGTACATTCTGGTTAGAGTTACTTTCCGCATCGTTTTGGTTTAGTGCTAACCTTAACGGGTGCATGTTGAATTGTAATCTCATTGCAAAAAACAAAAAAAAATTGTCCGGTTCATTACAGGAAGTTGTCCGAAGCGAGGCAAAGCAAAACCTGGTTGAAGTCTGCAAGAATTGATCGCCATGTCCCATGCCTTAGAATAGATTAGAACCTTCTCATCCCTACAACCATTTTAAATTCAGTACATTTCTGGTTAGTATTAGGAAATTTGCACTTACCCGACAAATCATTCGAACTACATGAAAGCCCTTAATCTGTTGTTTGCTGCCTGTTGCCGAACAATTGTGTAAGTCCCCTTGAAATACCAGCAAAATCACATCGATCCAACTAAGACTATCCACTGCATGAAGGAACCTTGGAGTTGAATGCATGATCTTTCTAGCAATCTTAGCATGCAAGATATTTTGTTCAAGAGAGGATAGAGTCGCTGTTGGCAACTTTATTCTGTGTTGGTGCGGTCACGAAAATCACATCAACATGACCTATTTTACATTTGGTACACCACAGTTCCTTATTTTCTTTGGTAGCTTCTTTTTCCACTTTCAATTCCTTCATCATTCTCATCATATCCCTTCTCAGGGCTTGGACAATCTTCGATTTGTAATCACTGCTTTCATCTGAACTTTCATCTTCTTTTATCTTTCTTTTTCCCTGAGAAGATGATTTGTCCTCACTCTCTATATCCATTGCTCAGTTATAAGCATCAGCATAGGAGGAGGGTGGCACAACTTTCATATTCTTCATTAGTGAAGGAATCAGCCCTTCAATGAACCAACTCTTCTTCAATCTATCCATAGGTTGGTTTTCTAGTTTTACCAAAAGTTCCTTGAGCCTATGATTGTAAGCTCTCACATTTTTATGTTCTCTTGTTTTGTATTGTAGATTTCTACTACAATTTCATTGTCATCCTGAACGATTTTAAATTCTTGCTCAAATGTGTCTTTCAATAAATCCTGTGTGGCTTTAGAGGCTGCTTCAAGCTCCAATTACTAGTCTATGTCTATACCTTACAGGGTCGCTAGGAATGCTCTCAAATAGTAGGTCCTACCATCTTGGCCATTGGCTACCCATGTTGTTTCACATGTTTTGTAGTGTTGTACGATATCCTCCGATCCATTTCCTATGAACTTCGGAAGTTTCTGCCCCTCAACATTTAGACTTGTTGGGGGAGTCACCACCCTTCTTCCTTGGTGCACCCTTTGTGGCTAGAGCCTGGTTGGAGAGTTTTGATATATATGTGTCAGTACTTCTCTTGGACTCTTGGCCCCATATGAATCCCCTACTCATCCTTCCTTAGTGTTCATCACATTGAGGCTACCCTTGGGATCTTGTCTATGCTCCCTTTGTCCTGGGGTTTTAAGCTCAGATCCTTTGATTCTTGGCTCTTTTGTAAGTAAGAGTTTTTCAATATGGCGTATGTTGTTCTTGTACATTTCTGTAAATATGTCTATAGGCTCTCCCTCCCCTTCCTCTTCATTTGGCGTTGATGGTACAGATGGTTTTTTGGCTTAGTCGGCGAGATCTATGTATACTTTTTTGAGGAGCAGTAGATGCCTTGCTATTTACTCCCTCTCTCCCTTCATATGTTCTCCAATCATGAAGATCTTTTTCTCTTCTCGACTATGACTTCGGTTTATGCTTCGACTTTTACTCATGGATGGGCTTAGGATTTCAGTCAAAGATCCTTTAGTTTCCTCAACTATTCCTTTTAGTTTTCTCCTTTGTTCTCTTTGTTCCTTTATCCTTAGGGGCCTTCTAACTTTTTCCTTTAATGGTTCATGACTACTTTGTGATCTTTTGCTATCCTTATTTGGATGTAAGGGCATTAAAATTTGGAGGTGTGTCGTTGATCGATATCCCATTCCTCTTCTTCCCTTCGATTTCTTTCCTCGTAACATTGTAGTATTTGTTAACGACATTGTTCTTATTCTTTCTCTACACGGAGGTCTTGTAAAATGATAAAGTGTCATATGAGGATTCTTGGTAATTGGTTCAAAAGATGGTCTACTTCGTCTTTTACTTGTAAATTGTTCCAAATCACATCCTAAGGGACCTATCTCCCAAGGGCTTCCCTTCAAACATGCTCCTTCATGGATATGTCCCATAGGTTCACAAGATTTTGTGTGAGATCGTCTTATATTTCTTTGTTGGCTTGTATTGGTTCCTCTACTGGTTGCCCCATTATATTTCCATTTTTCCCAACCTTACTTCATATTCTACCAAGATTCTTATAGGCAACGACGCCTAATGTTTACTGCTTAGTTCCTACTATTAAATTATCATAGAGTAACAGTATAATAAATGCCAAAAATATAAGAATTCATAAAAGCAATTACATAATGATGTATTGATAATATATTTTTTTTGATGAATAGTCATAGTATCTATATTAATAAAAGATAATCATACATTTTCACAAAAAAAGGTTGGGTGGTAAGAAGACGCACCCCGAAAGTCAAATGGGCAGAGCCCAGAAAGTAGGAAACATCACAATAACATCAAAATAAAAAGGCCATCAAGCGGCCATAGCAGTGCCTTTTGGTTGGCCTTTTGATACTTCTAAGTGGCTCGTGCCCATCGATATGTTTTATTCATAGTTTACACAAGTTTTTTAGGGAAATTCCACACATGCGGTCCCCGATCTTGTTGACGTGGTTTTTGTGACCGCACCAAACAGCAGAACAAAAATAGTCCGAAGGCTATTCCGTTCTCTCTTGATCAAAGTATTCCGTGCGCTAAGATTGCGAGAAAGTTCGCACATTCAACTCCAAGGTTCCGAATACTTAGAATACCCTCAGTTAGTTGATGTGTATTGCTGTGTTCTTACGAGGGGACTTACACAATTGTTCAGACTTCTTGCAGTTAGCAGTCAGTGTATGATTTGAAGGGGATTCTTGCATGTATGATTTGGCAATGTAGTACGTTTTCCTAAAGCTAATTGGAAATATGCGGAAAGTAAAAGAGTGTAAGGCCTAAGAAATTTGTATTCTATTCTAAATGCAGGATATGTGGAGCTCATTTTTGGTAGACTTCAACCAAATTTCGCCTAGCCTCATGTCGGACAGCTTCAGCAAAATCGGTGCAATCTTCAAGGGGATAGCAAAGGATGTTCAGATTATAACTTAGCATACATACACCATCAAAACGATGCATATAGGTATACAAATCACAGCCGAAGTTAAATTCAAGATAATGTCCAGTGGACCACGCAAGGCGAACTTATCATCAACAAGCCGCTAGTGGTATGGAATGAAAGAAGCTACCTCAACAAAACACCACACATCAAAGTAAACTACTTGCATGGAATGAAAGTTACACTACTTGGATTCGAAAGGAAGAAGAGACCTTGCTAGCTATTCATGACAAGACGAATTCCACTGTCAATGAAAAGATCTATTATCATGAAAAGTGTTACACAACAATCTCCACAAAAGTTTTCAAAGGGAAAACTTTCTTTCTCCTCCACACTATGCTAAGCAAAATGATCTACTATGCTCTACTCTCTAACTCTAGCTCCAATGCTAATGTCTGATATCTGCCTCTAATCTAATAGATTACAAATGAGGGGGACTCCCCCTTTATATAGCTAGCCCAGTCCAAAAGACGGCTAGGGTTACAATCAATAGAGTGGCCAGAATCGTGCCACCTCAGCCCTAACCCTAAAAACTGCCAGAATAGGGAGTGGTACATTAAATGAATCAAGATTCCCTCCTCCCAAAATAGCAAAGGCAATAAGAGAAATGCCCACAATCGGTCTTCCTAGAAGATCCTCGTCAGTGATTACCATTCAGTTTGCCTTCTCGGCTGCAAACTCCTTACGAATCTGAAATGGTACCAACCTCACGAAGAATAGGTGGAATGCAATCTGTTGGCTCTAACCTTTGTGAATGCTCATGCCTTTACTTAAAGATTTTCCTCCAGCTGACTAAAGTCCTTGCGTATTGCGGATCAAAGGTGGAGAAAGTGGAGGTGTTCTCAAAGTCATCACAGTGTAAAGGTCTTCCTCGAAGAAAGGTACTAACCTACCCCTCAAATTATCAGCATTTATCTCCATGGATTGACCAGCTGTAAATATGGCCTCAAAATTAATTACGAACTCCATCAATGATGTGGCCGCGTACTTATATCCACGGATGAATCATGCGTCGAAGAAACCAGCGCCGATGATGCTAAAAGGAGCCCGCCATCTCGAGAAATCATACATCATTCTCACGGAATGACATCTCCATCAATCAGCAATGCATAGCGGAACCGCCTCAATGCCTCCAAGACCAGTTACTGCTCTGATAGATAGAAGCATCACCCCAAGCATGATCAACTGCCTCCATCCGTGCCAAAATACCAGAGGCCTGCTGAAAAGCAAAAGCAAGGTCCTCCATAAACTTCTCTATCTCGGCACGAACTCCTGTGACCCACTTGTCTGCCTCCTGTGCCATCTTTCCCAACTCTACCAAGCCACTGATTGACTCCCTAGGTATCTCTGCTAGAGGCTCTATCAGGAATCTCACGCCTCGAGAGGAAGCGAGGACAGGCTGTACATACCCAGATTAAAGCCTTGTGTTCTCTTTTCAACCTTTTGTATTTTCCTTCTTGAATAATCTGTCTTTGAGGGCAAGATAGGAGTTATCACACTCCTCTACAATCTGTGCACCAGTGGGGCGTCCTAAATCTAAAGTCGTGACCACATGAATTCTCGAGACCTTTACTTCATTTGGAGTCACACTCAGCTTTCATTGGCACTGACTACGCCGGAAGGGTCGCGAGGAGCCATCCTCTTCAGTGGATATCTTCGAAAATTTTCTTGCTTTCTTCTTCTGTGAAGGTGCACTGATCCTGTTCAAAAATTCCTCCATTTCAACTGCTGAATCAATTTCCTCACTAGGGCTTCTCCTCATTCTATCCTTAAGCCAATCAGGCACATTATACTGTATATCGAAAGGCTGTTGCTCCTGTGCCTCTACTTCTCGAACTTGCTCAACTTCTTCATCATTCTGGCAAGGCTCATCGTCCTCAAGTGGCTGAGTGTCGCCTGAAACTATATCATCATCATCATCATTCAAAGCCGCCTCTAACTCCTGCTGAAACTGAGGGTCAGTAATAGTCCCCTCATCATCCTGCTGATCAGCCCTAACAGGTGCGTTGACGCTCTGGCCAACCGACTCTCTCCGTGGAGGCTGAATATTATCCTGTACCACTTGCACCTGATTCAGTGTATTCCTCTGATTAGCAAACAAAGAAACCTCCTGTATACTTGGAGAACGTGTCTCCAATGGTGATGCAACTGTGACTCGTGGAGGTTCTGGCTGAGTAGGCTCCTATCGAACTAGCTCTTTCTTTTTAGACTCTGGACCTCGTGTAATCTGCTTCTTTCTGCCAGTGGTGGGCGTCCTGTGATCTCCCATCAAATTGTAAGTCAAGGCGATTGACCTACTCTTTAACCTGTTTACTCGCCTATCAACCCATGCTCTAGTGAATGTCAGGACCGGAATAGAAAGTGTATCTAAATCAGCAATCTCAGGTTCTGACCAATCTGGGGGTGGAAGTGGAGTATCTCTAACTGCTGCATAGTCTGGATGGACAACATCCATATCCTCGTTCACTTGGTCTGGAACCGGCACAACTTCACACTCCCTGATCAAAGTAATCGACAACCGAGAGAACATCCTTTTCCTTACTTCAATCTCATCTGCTGCATCAACCCAATAATCCTCAATGGTGGCCTTATGTTTAAACTCCTCTGACAGTACCCATTTGATGTTATGATGAGGGTCGTAGTGCTGTCGGCTGGTGTGATATGAGAAATGATAAAATTGAAGCTCGCTTTCGGCTTCTTTAGCTGCCTGTATTGAGGGACATACCTCATTCGAATTGCCCATGACAATTGGAAATTCTACTCCTCCCTTTTTCTTTTTCTTCTGAATCTTATCATAGGCAAGCAATTGCCTAGATATCTCTAACATTAAAACTCTATCTGTTGGGTACTTAGGCAGCCTATATGGGTACGATGAAAAACCTTGCAGCCTAATGTAAGAATTTTTTGGAAATTGTATGAACCAGCACCCATACCTTTTGATCAGCTCCTGGGCCTCCCTCGAGATTCTGTGATGTAACCGCTCCTAAAGCAATCTCGTGATATACATGGTGAAGGAATCGTTGACACGCTTGTAGTGGGTTGTGCTCGCCAAATGCAACTGTGGACAGGCATCATATATCTTGAATTGATGAGAGCCACAACCAACAGGCTCCTTGTAAGAGATCCCTCTGTACTTAGTCATACGTGCCAACATATAAATGATGTAGGAGCTCATATAAAACGTCTTCGTTCTTCTCAAGCTCAGGAGCTGCTCATGCAAATTATCACTGATCATCTCGGCCCAATTGACATAATCTTTCCCTTCCAGCACCAGGTTGATGTAGTAAAACATCCAAGGCTCAAAAATAAAGGACTGTGCACAACCACCAACCCTACTCAGCATCATGATGAGATCACAATATTCTTGTTTCAAGTTATCTGCAATGATCTGCTTCGGCAACTTCGTACGAGAAGGCTTGGGAGTGCTCATCCAGTGAGTGTTGATCGTCTCCGTGCATCTCTCGAATGCGGAAGCATACATCCGCTCAGCCCGCTCTCTGGATTTATAGACCATATTTCTGTGCACCGGGATCCCGAAAGCTTCACCAATGGCAGCAGGAGTAAGATTAGCAAGCACCTGTCCATCTGGTGACATGATTGACCGATGATCCTTCTCATAGTAATTGGCGCATTCCATTATCAGCTCCGAACACTGAATGGCTGGCGGGAAACCAGCAGCTGCATATAACCCACTTCGAACGATATTGTGTGAAGTAGTCGAAGGTCGATGACTTCCAATCCCTAACATTCTGTTCTTAAAGGTCTCTAGGTTGACGGAGCCCAAATTGGTATCTGTCAACTTGCCCAACTTCGAAATGAACTTTGATTTCGGCATGAACGTTTTGCTCAACTTCTTGATCACAGCCTGCCTGGATGCACCATTGTCCTTGCCAGTCGCCCTTGTCTCAGCCATCTGCAACATAACAAACATTCATCAGCAATTTAGTTTATAAAATAAATAAGACATTGTGCAGGGGCTGCAGTCGACTTCAAGAAGCTGCAATAACTTTTCTTATTTGCAAACCTCAGCTTCTTCTCCAATAAAATCGAACTTCAACACTTAGAAAATTTTCTAAGTAAGCTTCAGCCTTAGCAACCTCAATCAGCAACCTGATAAACTCGTACTTTGCACCAGCAAGTATCAATCAGCAAGTTCTCACTTTTAAGATCAACAATTTCACCACTTCCAGGCGTCCTTCCTCAACTACAGATTTGAATCCTTAGCAACTTGCAAGGCGTCCCTCTACAAGCTCCAGCAATTTTGAATACCTCTTCAATCAACAGTTTCGCAACTAAGCAACTCCTCCTTGAGTCGAAATTTCCTCCACTTGTATTGGCAACTCAAGGCGCCCCTCAGCAGATTCGAACTTCAGCAATAGCCAATCTCCAACGCCTTCCTCCCAATAACTCTCAGACTTAGCCAAAAATTTGAACTTCAAGCCTTAGCAATGCTTAGCAACACTCTCAAGAACAAGTCGACTTCTTCAACTGTGGGAAATGAGTGAGAGACTCCTTGATTTTATAGCCAAAATTCGAATTCTAGAAGAAGCCAATTATAGCCAGTACATTCAATTTCCACTACTCCACTTCAAAATTCGAATTCTCCCTCTCTGGTATTTCTGACACTTGTCTCTCGACGTCAGGAATCTTGCTCTTCTAGAAACTTGACTTTGACTGGCATCTTTGAATTTATTTTTGAAAAATTTAATTTAAATCCATCCTTTTAATTCACCAGCCGGAGCTCTGTCACTTGAAATTTGAATTTAACTCTTCATCATCTCTAGAAAATTTATCTTTGAAGAATTCAATCAAAATCATCTAGGCAATTCCAACTTCAAATTCATTGTCCGGAGAAATTCATCTTGAAAAACACATTTTATTCATCCTGCCTTAGAGAATTTTAAATTTTCTCCTTAGGAAAATTCACAATTTGAGCACTGATTAAATTCTTCACTGAAAAAGTATTGGCGGAGCGCGGAAGACTTGGAAATCCATCTGTCATCGCAAATGTCCAGTACCCAGAAGAGAATTTTCTCTAGAACGCTTCAAATCCATGGGTACCCAACGAACGGGTTCATTTAATTTTTTGAATTTTGAACCTTAGAAAATATTATCTTGTCAAATTAAATCCATCCTTCGCCTGTGATCATCCTGTGTTGCTCGCACTTGAGAAATTCTATCAATCCATCTGCATTATCGTCATTCTCTGACTTCATCATTGAGAAAATCTGCTCGTGCTCCACGAAGAAAAAATTTCACCACCCTGAGCCTCTAGGCATATTTTCTAAGGGAGAAAATATTTGCCTTAGAAAATATTTTAAATCACCTTGCACTCTGAGAATTTGCCTTAGAAAATTTTGTTTGATCTTACTCATCGTTGCCTGGGAGAAAAAAAACATCAACTCCGTTTGAAAAAAATCTTCGAGAGGGCGCTTAGCATATTTTATTTCTCACTCACCATCTCACACTTGAAAAAATATTTATTTGAAGTCCCCACGCCTTGGCAATATTTTATTTTTTAATTTATCACTCAAAACTTTAGGCACATATTGCATATGAAGGAGGATATTCATCCTTGCTTTTGAAAAATTTTCATCACCCATCTTATACTTTATTTCACATTTCACTCCACACTCTAGGCACATAACATACTTGGCATTTTATTTCCACCACCTTGGAATATTTTCTAACACACCACCTTGGAATATTTTCGGACTTGAAGAGGAATAACGCCTAGCATATTATCTTCAATACTTACCACCTTAGGCGCTAGGAAAACATCTTCAACACCTTCCACCACGCTTTGAAGTATCTTTTACCTCACTTACCACCTTGCATTCACTTTTACCACCTCAACTTGGGCGCATTTAGGCATGCAAGAGGGATGACCCTTCGACTTCTCCTTTCTTGTCTTTACATGCTTGTTTTGGGCGCATTTAGGAGGGTGAGGAGGACGAGTTTCTTTGACTTGTTGACTCTCTTCTAACTTGAGCGCATTTTGACATAGCTGATGGATGAACTTCTTACCACACCTTGGAGTGACCCTTCAACTTCCTCTTTTTCGTCTTCACTTGACCTTGTTTGGGCGCATTTCACCCCTTGAGGAGGATGAACTCGTTTGACTTCCTTTTGACCCATTTGCTTTGGGCGCATTTCAGCCTGTGAAGAGGATGGACTTGCAATTTGGGCGCATTTTGAAGGTGGTGGCGGATATCTATACTTAGACAATTTTTTAACTTTCCTTCAATTTTCCTTGGGCGCATCTTGCCATGCCTTCAGGATAAAAATCGTTGACTTTCTTTGACTTTCTTATCCTTGGGCGCATTTTAGCCTGTGTGGAGGACGAGTTTTGTTCTTAGAAATTTTCATGCCTCCTCATCAACTGGGCGCATTTTGCCATGTCCACTGGATGAAGTTCCAGACTTAGAATTTTTCTTCGTTTTTTTGCCAGTTCTCATGCCCTGCTATTTATAGTAAGTCCTCTGAATTTGCACCTCTGAAGCTCAGAACGACTTGAAATTTTGAACACTGCATCCTCATGACCTTGTTGTCCTATCGACCCTGCCATCTTTAGCTGACCTGCTATTTTTAGCCCATTTTTTAGGACGATTTACTATAAATAGTAACTGCTTGTTTCTGATAGCTCCACTGCTCTGATTAACTTGAAATTTGAATGAGGCGCTCCTCACCACGTGACCTTACTGCTGATATCACCGCATGCGCCTGACTTACTATTTTTAGCCAGTTTCCAAATTGACTTACTATAAATAGTAAGTGCTCCGTTTGACTTGAAATTTTACCAGCAGATAGCCTGAAGGATGCTGATCGCGGTGGTTTACACCAGTTTTCGAAAATTCTGACTTTTGACTCCTCTTTTCAGGCTCCGAAGTTGGAAACCCTAATTTGCTCTGCATGCGTATCAAATGGTCTCTGTTTGCTCTGGTTTCTGTGGCATTGTGATCAGCTTGTGATTCTGAATTACTGGGAAGCGGCTGCCGGGACGCACCTGCTAAAAATAGCAAGTTCCTTACTGAGTGGTTATCTTCGTTTGCATGTCACATCATCGCGAAGCTCTTGAAAAACCCATCAGGAATCATCCGACATGCAAAAGAAACCCTGACATGTAAACCCTAAAAATAGCCTCGGAAGACTAAATTCTGAAAGTGGTCGCCTCATTTTGCATGTTACATCATTGCGAAGGTCTCGAAAAACCCAGAAGGAATATCCAGACATGCAAAGAAAAACTCTGCATCTGAACCCTAAAATTTGTCTTGGAAGCTGGACTGCTAAAAATAGAAAGTTGTCTGTTTTCGCTCAAATTTTGCATACGAACAGCTTGATGTGTTCTGAACGCTGTGTGACTATCGGAATCTCAAAAATGCTGACAAATTGCCGCATTTCACACTTACTAAAATAGTAAGTACCTCGAATCGGATGAAAACTTCTGAGAACCTGCTGGAAACATCCAACAATGTTAAGCTCAATTTTCAATTTATTCACCCTATTCGACCTTGGACTGACCAGGAAAGATGAAACCCTAATTTTTAGACTTGGCCAATTTCACGTTTAATCTTGCTGACGGGCGCAACCCTCGAAAGGCAGACATCAGAAAAGAGACGGAGCGAGAGAGAGAGAGAAAAACCCAAGCCAAAAGACCAGAATGGAGCGGAAATTAGGGGGGTCCCCATTTTGAATGGGGCGATGTGTGAAAAGGTCACAACAGATCTCAATTACAATAAAAGTATATAAAGTGGCCAATAATTGCTAAGAGCTACCAACCATCGGCAACTTCCAACAGTTTACAAATTCGAGAACTAACTATTCCAACTACACGTAAACTAATATAATTATTTTGCTAACTACATCTTTCAGTTGACTTCACCCATGAACTCATTAAGATCTTTGCACTATTTTGAAGACATGCATGTTTTTTTGTTTCCTAATAAGCCATAAAAAATTAGTACAGGGAATAAATCATTGCTTTACTTAAAATTTTCCAATCTTAACATGTCCAACAGAACCAGTCCATATATCTCCCTGTGTGATATCCACACACAAAATCCACCCATGAAATAATTTTGAAGAAAAATGAGCAAAGAAACAAGCAAAGAAAACATACTTTATAGTTTTAGGTACTCCACACAAGATTCAATTTTCCACAGTCATGCCAATTCTCTTAAAAATGACTAGCTACTGCTAATTGCTCCCATAAACAAGCCATCTTGGGATCTAAGTAGGGGGTCTGGAATGATACTACCATATTCAGTAAGGATGTAATAGTAGGTCTCCCAAAATAAATAGTATATACTCCCAATGTTCACAACATAGAAAATCCAACAAAATGCGTAACAGTTTCCCACAATATCAAAATCAGAGCATAGCATAAGTAGTAGATGTAATGTTCCTTTCTAATGACTTCATAAACTCTATAATTTTTTTGTGCTTCATTTTATGCATTATTTTAACAAACTGGACAGCAGTAATTAAACCAAATATTGAACAGAAATAATATATGCCAATATTAATTATTGGAATCCTTTTAGCACTTCAAATAATTATAATATGGCATTGTTGTGAAAATTAACATAATACTGATACAAAGTACAACCGAAAACCTTTACATGCATTGTATAACAAAGGATTAATGTTATATTTAGATCACAGTGATAGATGGCAAAATGATTAAACTCACAAATTTCCACAGCAGTTGGTTGATAGAAAGAGGCAGTAAATATAAATAATGTCCACTTTCACAATAGACTGCTACTGGTCCCAAGGTAGCATGTGACTCTTCAAATTTCAAAGGAATATTTGAAATTTTGAATAGCAATACACAGAAATATAGGAACAATGATCTCCTTTATTGATATCACTTATTACAATGAAGTGGCTGTGCCACAATCGGATATATATAAAATCTAAATGCTCACAGTAATTTCCAGTACAAACCAAAACTGAAATCCAAATTAAATATATTTTTCATAATGTCCAGGCACTGTAGCAACACTGTAGTGCACTGTATCGGCATTGTAGTGTCACTGTAGCAGCACTGTAGCAAACCAAAACTAAAATAAATTGTGAACTTTTAGCACAAATGTGATTCTTGATTGAAACCACCTCAAAGGACAAAAGAGTTTTCATTCTCCAATCCCAAATGGAAATCAAGAGGGTTTTCATCCTCAGATGTGAAGATGAATGCAAGTGCTCAAGGCATACTTGCAAATGCAAGTGCTGCAAAAGCACTTACCCTTGCATTAAGATCCCCCAGTGGAAAATTATTCCATTTGATGATGTACACTTTGATTTCCCTACCCTACAACTACTATACTTGCTATATCAAAACTCTCTTTGGCTCTGGGATAAATTTTCCATCCTCTTCCTGCTCTAGAAGCTTTGTCTGGACAAGAATCCTCTTATGATTTACCGACAACCTCCTTTAGACAAAAAAAAACATCAAAGATTGGGTTTACTTTTGAAAGAGTTAGCTCCAACTTTTAAGCAACAATTGCAATCCTATGAAGAACCTCATAGGGCACACAAGAACTCGGTGCCAACTCATTTCCTTCCCTTGTTTTGTGAGATATTTGCTTGTAGGGTTGTAATCAAAGAAAAACCCAATCTCTTACTTCAAAATATCTCTTAGTTTTATGCTGATTAACCAGTTGTTTCCTTCAATTGTGTGCTCTGTCCAAATTGTGATCAAGGATACCAAGGAAATTTTGTCATTGTTGAGCTTGATCTTCCATTCTTTTCACCTTGGAATGTTCTTAAAGTAGGGATTGACTAGCAGTGGTAGATACATAGAGTGCCTTGAATGGAATCATCTTTTTAGATATGTGAAAACTAGTATTATAGCACACCATCATTCAATAAAAGGTAACCACTTGGACACCTTAACATTCTTATCAGAAGTCAAGAAACAAAGGTATCCTTTTAAGCACTTGTTAACCACTTACGTCTACCCATCTGATTGAGTATGACGAGGAATCATGTGCAAATCGAGCGACCAATGTTGCAAATAGTTCTTTCCAAAAGTGGCTGGTGTATGTTATGCCTATGTCACTAAAAATTATTTTCAGATTTCTATGGATCTTTTGTCCATATTCCATGAACACCTTTGCTAACAAGTTGAAAATTGATGAGCTAGCATGCATAAATGGGCATATTTGATGAGAAGATTTACAGCCACCATTAGGATGCTTAGACCTGTTGATGTGATTTTTGTGACCGCACCAATCAGCAGAACAAAGTATCTGAAGGCTACTCCATTCTCTCTTGATCAAAGAATTCCATACGCTAAGATTGCCAAAAAGTTCATATGTTCAACTCCAAGGTTCCGAAATGCTATGGAATACCCTCAGTTGATTCGTTGTGATTTTGCTGTTTACACGAGGGGACTTACACAATTGTTCAAAAGGTTCGCAGCTAACGGCAGGTTAATGATTGGAAGGGAATTTTCATAAGTGATGCGAATGATTTGGCTATGAGGTACGTGCTTCCTAAAACTAACCGGGAATGTACTGAATTTAAATGTGTGCAAGGTTTAGAAATCCTAGATTCTAGTCTAAATGCAAGAGGCGTTGAGCTTGACTTTAGTGGACTTCAACCAAACTTTGTCTTGCCTCACGTTGGACAGCTTCAACAAGGTTGGTGCAATCTTCGAAGGAGCAACGAAAGGTGTTCAGATTACGACTCAACAATGCAAATACCATCAAGACGATGCATACAAACACGTGAATAACAATCGAAGTTAAGTCTGAAAAGTATTCCAGTTGACCACGCAGGGCAAACTTACCATCAGTAAGTTTGCTAGTGGTATGGATTAAGCAAAGCTCACTTAAATCAAACACAACCACCCACAATTAACTACTTGCATGAAAATAAAAATTATTCTAACTTATGTCCTATTTGAAGTTGAAGGGCGAAGAAACCTCACTAACTGCTCATAATAAAAGACAAATTCACCATCAATGAAACTCTTTTATTATGATAGTCTTCGTAACAATTCCTTACAAAATTCTCAAAGGGAGAACTTTCCTTCTCCTTCAAATTATGCTATGCAATGAAATTATGCTAACTCTAAACTGTCTCTCTATGCTCTATCAGAATGTCTATTCTCTAGTCTAATGATGTACAAATGAGGGGAGTCCCCCTTTATACAGCTGACCAATCTCAATAGACGGTCCAGGTTAAATTACAATGGGCGGCTCAGATTGAGCCACATCAGCCCTAGACTAGATTCTGCCCTAAAAACCGCCAGAAGGTGGAGTGGCGCAATTAATGAGCACAAAATGGCAGATTCCTCCTTTGACCACTATGGGCAATTAATGCCCACTATCCTTCTAGAAGATTCTCGTCCAGGATCCTGTTCCCATTGTTCTCTCTGACAGCGTAAGCAACAAACCAAGCCAACACTGCATCAACTTCTTGTTCGGAAATAGCCAGAGTAAGATTGAGCTGGTACTCAAGGATAGCAATCGTTTGTTCCTGCTGGATGCAAGATTTTCTCCAGGCCTCAATGGATTCCTGTGTGCTTTGAATAATGGCTGAGAACGTGGAGATATTTTCAAAGTCCACCTGAGTGAATACTCTCATCTCAGAGAAGAATGGCTGCAATTTTCCCTTCAATCCATCTACCGTCACCTCCTCGGGAGTTAGTCGTTTCGTGAATAATGCTTCCAGCGTTTTGAAGATGCCTTCATGAATATTTCCCATAGCCTTCTTGATCTTGGCCAACTCTGTTCTTTCCGTGTCAAAGAAACCTCGGCCAGTGAATGCAGCAAAATACCAGCCTGGAAAATCATATCGATCTCCTGCCTAAATCACCCCTTCTTCAACCAAAGTCTGCATTGGTATGCGCATCAGAGCAGCCAAGTGTGGAATAGTCTTATCCTAAAATATGTGAGTATCATCCCATGCCTGCTCAATGTTCTCCATACGGGAGAGGATGCTGGAAGCATGCTGGAAAGAGGAGACAAGATCTACAATGAATCTCTCAGCTTCAGCACGAACACTGCCAATCCACTTATATCCCTCTTGAATGGCCTTCGTCTCTTCGAGCCCGCTGATTGACTCCCGTGGAAGCTCAACGAGAAGTTCCACTGTTGGGTTCTCCTAAGCACATGGACACGCTAGATGCTGCACATACCCAACCAACGCCTTATGCTCCCTTTTCAGCCTCTTATATTTTTCTCCTTTTCGAAGCAACCTATCTTTCAGCGCCTGGAAGGAGTTTTCAGCCTCCTCGATCACTTGTGCTCCAGTAGGGCGCCCCAATTCAATTGTAGTGACCGTGTAATTTTCAAGCTTTACATCACCTAGATCACATTCTTCCCTCGGAACTGCAACATGGAGAGTGCGAGAACCGGCCTCATTTGTTTCCATCCTGGAGTACTTCCTGGCTCTCTTCCTTTTAGGTGACCCACTTATTCTGTTAAGGAGCTCTTCCTTCTCTATGGCTGGGTCAGTGTCGTCCTCCTGATCTCTCCTTATTGCACTTGTGAGCCAATTTGGGACGTCCTGTTGAGCGCTATAGACGATAAGCGGCTGCTCCTCTATTGCTTCTATTTCATGAATTTCTTCCTCAGCAACATTCGGTTGAGGCTCATCCATTTCCATATGCTGACTATCTTCCTCAAGACCCTTAACTTTAGGCTCCGTAATGTCTTCATCCTCAAAGGCTGCCTCGAGTGCACGATCAAAGTGAGTGTCTGTTTCTGTTTCTTCACCTTCATCCGACTGGTCGGCATTCCCAGGAGCATTAGCGCTCTAACTATCAGGCTCCCTAGGCGATGGCTGGTTGACTTCTCCCATTTCTTGCTCTTCATTGATTCCAACCCTCTGATTTACAAACATTGAAACTTCTTGTATGCTGGAAGATTGAGCCAACAACTGTGTAGGCGATGCCTCCTTCGTCCTCTGAGGTTCAGGCTGAATTGGTTCTTCCTCCTGCTGTGGCTCTGCAGCTTGGGCGATTTGTTTCCTCTTCTTTATTGACATCGGTGGCCTTCGATCGCCCATGAGATTGTATGTGAGGGAAATTGATATTCTCTTAAGTCTGTGAACGTGTCCATCCAACTAGCTCCTTGTGAAAGTTAAGACAGGCATAGACAAAGTGTCCAAGTCTGTTATTTCTGGCTCTGCCCAATTAGGTGGCGGGATTGGCGCATCCTTTATTGACTCATGATCTGGGTGAGTAATGCCGACATCTTCATCTACTTGATCCGGAACTTCGACAACCTCACACTCTCTGATCAATTTCAGAGGCAATCTGGAGAACATCCTCCTTCTGATTTCAGCTTCACCCCCTGCATTTGCCTAAAAATCTTCTAAATGATCCTTGTGCCTATATTCTTCACCTTGTACAATTCCTATCTTCCTTTGAGGATCAAAATCCTATCGGCTGGTGTGTAAAGTGAGGTGATAAAATTGCAACTCATCCTCCGCCTCCTTGGCTGCCTGCAAAGAAGGGCACTAAAGTGAATTTCCCATAACAATAGGAAAGTGTAATCCTCCTTTCTTCTTCTTCCTTATAATTTTGTCATAGGCCATGAGTTGCCTAGACACTTCAAGCATCACCATCCTATCCGTGGGGTATCTTGGCAGTCAGTAGGTATATGAATGGAACCCAGACAGCCTTATATACGTGAACTTCGGGAATTGGACAAACCAAAACCCGTACTCTTCAATCAACTTTTGTGCCTCTTTGGATATTCTTTGTTGCGTTCTCCGTTGAAGAGTCCTTGTGATATACATAGTGAAAGCATCGTTCACTCTTTTGAAGCTGGAGGTACTTGTCAGATGTAACTGCCTGCAGGCTTCATGGATTTTGAATTGACCAGAACCACATCCAATTGGCTCCTGGTATGTCAGCCCCTTATACTTCGTCATTCAAGCTAGCATATAAATGACATACGAGCTCATGTAAAACGTCTTTGTTCTCCTTAGGCTTCTAAATTGCTCATCAATGTTGTTGCTGATCATCTTCGCCCAATCCACGTATTCTTTTCCTTCCAGCACCACGCTGATGTAGAAGAACATCCAAGGCTCAAAAGCATACGCTTGTGGGCTGCCATTCACCCGGCTGAGCGTCATGATTAAATCATAGTATTCTTGTTTCAGCTCCTCCAAAATAATCTGCTTTGGCAACTTGGCGCAAGGAGGCTTTGGCTTCCTCATCCATGCTGTGTTGATTCTCTTAGCACACCTATCAAAAGATGAGGCATACATTTTATCAGCCCTCTCTTTAGACTTGTACAACATTCTATCCATAGCTGGAATCCCAAACGCCTCGCCAATAGCTTCAGGTGCGAAGTTGGCCAGCAACATGCCATCTGGAGAAACAATTGTTCGGTGGTCTGACCTGTAGTAGTTTGCACATTCCATTATCAACTCTGAACATCGAATTGTCGATGGAAAACCAACAATTGCATACAATCCACTCCTCACAATATTGTGCAAAGCCACTGATGGAGGATAACCACCTTGCCCATATATTCTTCTTTTGAAAGCCTCGAGGTTGAATGAACCAAGATTGGTATCAGTCAAACCTCCCAGCTTTGACACGAACTTAGATTCAGGAATGAATGACTTCTTCAGTTGTTTGATTATCGCCTGCCTGGAGGCATTCTCCTTGCCTGCTTCAGCATTTCCAGCTCTACCTGCAGCCTTGCTTGTTCCGGCAGCATCTCCTCTTCTTATTTCAGCCATCTGCAAAATAAAAATTCAAACATTACAATTCCAACTTAGAAAATAAAATTATTGCGAGATGGCTGGCAAGTGGAGTTAGCTTCAAAAATAAAAATCTTCAGCATTGAAACTACCAACTCCAAACCTCGAGAATTATAACACCGAAATTTAAACTTCGAGCTTCAACAACTTGTAGCAATATCACTTTCAGCACTTCGAAAAATCAAGCCCAACACTCTTACTTCAGAATTTTCTCCTTCTCAGCACTCACTTCAACTTCAGCACTCTCAACTTCAACACTTAGAAAAATTATCTACTCAACTTCAGAAATTTCTCACTCACTCAGCAATCACTTTCAGCTCTTTCACAATCTCAACTCTGCAATTTGTGAAGAAAAAAGAATAGCTTTAGAGTTTATATAATTGAAAGAAGGCGCCCAATTTAGCTGTTGTCATTAATTCACTCCCCCACTAAGAAAATTTCCAATTCAAGAGAGAATATTCTCAGTTGTCATAGAGTCGTCATAGAAATTTGCTATTATTGGAGATTCTTTCTCATTTGAAAATTAAAATTTCCCTCCCTGATTGCAAGTCACTTTCAGTTGACTGAAGCATATTTGAGAAATTTATTAAAATTACTCCAGCATAAAAATTCATCTTTGAACAATGGCGTATTTATTACTAAAATTTAATGTCAACGCCTTTTTATTTCACTTGAGAAAATTTTATTTCCTTTGCTAGCGCCTTCCAAAAATTATATTTCTTTCTTCAAGCTTCATCAATCGCAATCTCCAACATTTAAAATCACAAGGCGTAATTATTTTCCCCTTAGAACATTTTTTTTTGATTTCCCAAAATTTTCCCCCTTTAGAAAAATATTAAAAAAAATCATGTGTCGATACAAAGGGGAACTTCTAATTTCTTTAACCTTGGAAAAATAATTTTTTAATAAGGCTCACTTTAATCTTCACTTCTCCAGTCTTGGCGCATTTGCTAGATCAAACATTTATTTCAAGCGCCTAAAAAAATTCATTACTCATTCATCAACTTGGCGCTCCTAGAGGGGTCCACTCCCATTTTAAATGCCTTAGATAAATTGTCAAATTCACTTCTCAAGCTTGGCGCATTTCACACTTTAGACTTTTATTTTACTTTCCTTAGAAAAATTTCCACACTCCTTGCCATGTTGGGCGCATAAGAGGGGGGCTACTTCTAATTTCAATGACTTAGAAAATTTATCAACTTACCCCCTTTGGCACTTAGGCGTACTTGAGCCCTCAAGCTTTCAATTTCCAATACTTAAAACATTTTCTAGCAAGGGCGCATTTGCTGGGTGCAACTCCAAGTTTCAACGCCTTAGAAACTTTTAATCACTTTCTCCTCAAGGGCACATTTGGAGTCTTGTACTTTCAATTTTATCTAGCCTTAGAATATTTCTCCCATCTCCTCCTTCAAGCTGAGGCGCATTTAGAAGGGTGAACTTCCACTTTACATGCCTTAGAAAATTCTCAACTCAACTCCTTCAAAGTTGGGCGCATTTCAGCCCTCAAGCTTTCACTTTTTAACTCTTGAAAAGATTTCCACATGCCTCTCCTTGGCTGGGCGCATTTGGGGTAGGGAGCTTTTAATGTGCAACACTTAGAAACTTTCTAGCCTCTTCACAAGTTCTTGGGCGCACACAAGGTCTTCAACTTTCAATTTTCATGCCTTAAGAGGATTTCCAAGTCAAGGGTGCAAATAAGGTGTCTTACTTCAAATTTTCATACTTAGAAACTTTTCAGCCATCTTCTTCTCTCCTTGGGCGCAAATGATCCTCTCTACTTCAACTTTTTCACACTTAGAAAATTTTCCAAGCTTCTCTTCTCCTTGGGCGCAAATAGAGGGTTAAGCTTTTAGTTGGCAACACTTAGCAAATATCAAACCTCCCATTCAACCCTTAGGCGCATATCAGCCCTTAGACTTTTAATTTCATTGCCTTAGAAATCTTTTAATCACTTTATCCTAGTTGGGCGCATATGAGGCCTTGAGCTTCAAATTTAAATCACTTAGACATTTTCCAAGTCCTCCTACTAGTCAAGGCGCAAATAAGGGAGGCTACTCCAAGTTTACAACACTTAGTGAAATTTCTACCCTCTATTCTCTTCAAGGCGCATATGGAGGGGTGTACTTCAAATTTTCGTGCCTTAGTGGAATTTTCACCTTACTTCCAGCTAGCAAGGGCGCATTTGACATGGGTAGCTTCAAGTTTTGATAACTTAGAAAAAATTTCAAGTCTTCATGCAAGGTGAGGCGCATTTCACATGGGTAGCTTCAAATCTTGATGCCTTAGACAAATCTTTATCCTCCAGCTTGTTCTTGGGCGCATATGAGGCATCAAGCTTCAAATTTGTGATACTTAGAAAATTTTCCCATCAGGCTTCAGTTTCAAGGGCGCATTTTCATGTGTGGGCTTTCATTTTATCAAACCTGGATGAATTTCAAAGCTCTCGTCCGATTTGGAGTGGTTTGTTCACATTGCCCCCAACTTGCCCTAGCTTTCTATTTTTAGAAAGTTCCTCAATTTTTGCTTTTCAAGCTGATTTCCAGCTCCAGAAGGCTTGATTTTCACTTTATCTCAAACCTCGTGATGTGATTGAGCTGTTGGCATCTGATGCTTGCCTGTACCTGCTATTTTTAGCAACATACTAAAAATAGTAACTGCTCAGAATGAGCTCAAACTTAGTGTGCTGATTGCCTGAAGGATGTCGATCATGACTGGATACTGCTTCTATGTGATTGTCATGTTTCGCCCTACTTTTTAGGAAACCCTAATTCCTTTGCACAGGCCTGCTAAAAATAGTAAGTGCTTGATTTTTGAATCTCTACAACTCCATTTGACTTGAAATTTACGCCATGGGGTCCTCATCATTTGCTTGACTTGCTCACACTAGTGTCTCACGCTAACCTACTATTTATAGCCCGTTTCGGAAGTGGCTTACTATAAATAGTAAGTGCTTCGATTGCCTTCAAATTTTACCAGCGGGTTCCTTGAAAGATGCTGATCCTGATGGGATACACCGATTTTCGAAAATTTTGGCGTTTGACCCCTCATTTTGAGTCCCGAAGCTAGAAACCCTAATTCGTCTTGCATGTGCCTCAAATGACATCCGTTTAAGTTCATTTCTGTTGCATGTCACTGGGTTTGTGATTCTAAAGTGTTGGGCAGCTACCGAAGTGAACCTGCTAAAAATAGTAAGTGCCTGAAAAAGTGACCAACTAGCTGCCGGATGAGTCCGCATGTCACACTGCCCAAGAGATCTTGAAAAACCCAGAAAAATGATCAACATGCACGCGTTGGCTAAAAATAGCAAGTTCTGGAAAAGTGATCAACTCTGCTTGCATGTTACCTCGTTGCGAAGCTCTCAGAAAACCCAAAAAGATTATGCAGACATGCGCTGAGAAATCTCGCATGCAAACCCTAAAAATAGCCACTGAAGCTTGAATCATTGAAAGTCATCATCTCGTTTTGCATGCTATATCACTGCGAAGGTCTCGAAAAACCCACAAAGAATCTCCGGACATGCATCTGAAAATCCAACATGCGAACCCTCAAAATGACCCTCGAAGACATAACTGCTAAAAATAGCAAGTTGTCTGTTTCAACTCAAATTTTGCAAGCAGGTAGCTCACAATGTTCTAAGTGCAGTGCAATTGTTAGAATTTGAAAATCTCAAGAAAACAAACCCCAAATTGGCACTTACTAAAATAGAAAATTGTCGGAATTCAGTGAAAATTCAAAGGGAGCCTGCTTGAAGCATCCTAACAGCAGTGCTAAGCCCAGAACTTGACTAGCCAGCTCAATTTGACCTCAAAGTTGTCTGAAGAATGTAACCCTAATTCATCAGAAAGCCCTCCAGACTTAGCCAAAATTCAAATCTAGGTCAAATGGTAAGTACATCACTAGACAAAAAGAACAGACAGAGAGAGACGGACCGAAAAACCCAAGCCAAAAGACCCGAATGGAGCAAAACTTAGGGGGTCCCCATTTTGAATGGGGTGATGTGTGAAAAGGTCACAACAAGACCCTCTGACTTTGGAAAGCATGTGATGAATTCCATGGACACTTCTTTGCACCATTAATTGGGTATGGGAAATGACTATAGCAGTCCTAGATTCTTGACTGTTTCCCCCTTGTGTTGTTGGCATGTACCAAGCATATCAACACAAACTTTTGGACATCTCCAATAAGACTTCCCCAAAAGAAAACCTTTTTCACTTTGAGGCCAATGAGTCTCAAGGTATCTAAAATGACCACCAATTGATGTTACATAAAATTTTCATAAGTTATTGTTATTCAATTTCAAATGTTTTCACCAATATAGGCCCGGTAATTATACTATGAAGTATCTTCTCACCAAGTGAACTTTTCCAGGTTGTCCCAGTCTTGGATGTGTTTATATTTTTGGATGAAAGGATCTTATTTCCATTCCACTATGGCTTCTTGAATCTGGCCAGGTTGTATAATGGACTTGACGCAAAGGGGTGCAACTTGTTTTCTTCTATGTTGGAAAGTGCACCTGCAAATGAAGATCCTATCCCTCCATATAAATGATCTCAATGTCATAACACTTCAGTTTTCAGACCCATGTATGCCAGTTTTTGACTACGTGGAAATTGACTATCAATGGTTATGGTATTCCTTTTCATAACTCGACTTGTTTGCATTCTTACGCTTGATGTGGTGACTCAAATGTTTACGGTATTCCTTCTTGCATAAAAATTGTATTGATTTTATAAAATTAAAGTATCACACTCTAATTGTTTGAAATTGATAGGTACAAATATTGTTGGAAATATAATCTATAATAGCAATAATAGTAAACACAGAATAATATTATTAATTTCATATAGGGTTTTACAATGAATTATGCAATGCTTATAAAGAATTTCATTCCATAACTTCCCAAAACTACTCCAAACTACCTATGAAGAACTAACTATTTTAACAAAAATATTAAATAATAAACCACAAAGTTATTAAAATGACTTTATTACAATAAGTAAATCTTAATATTCCAACACTAATAGAGTTTTCAAATACAACTATACAGACTTTGATCAAACAGAACCTATAATTAGAAGCTCTAGCAAAGATTATCCATGGTTAGGTTCGCTGCATATGATTATGATGAAGTTGGACAAATTTCATTGTCATGCATGAGGGAATAAGCATTTACATTAGGAAATAATTTCATGTCAGAAATTCAAAGATTGTTTCTTATTCTCGCTAATTCTTTCTCATCAAGTGAAAGACTTGGTGAGAGGACTCTATTCTCTTATAAGCTGGTTTAAATTGTTTTTTAAATATTTCAGGTGCAAGATGCTCAAGAACGACTGGTAAGTGGAGAGGCAACATAAAAGCTATCAACAACAATCAACCCATGAGATGATGTTTTCTATCTTATGTAAAGCAGCTTATACAATCCTTGCCAATGTCCTAAAAACTCTTATATCAGTTGGAGGAAAAGAGGATACTAACTGTTGTATATTAGGGAGAATAGATGAACTACTAGATTTAGTGATATGTCCAAAAGATTATTTATTGATGTTTTCACTTACCAAAACACTTTTTACATGGGAAAGTTGGAAGAACAAGGAGTGCATACATTATGTGTTGGATTCCAAAAAAAATGACTAACTGTAGAAGAATTTTATCTTTGGGTTTCATTAATTGTTATGGACGATGTGATGCTGGGAATTTGTTTCTTAGAACGATATCCAAAGAAATGTTGTAATAGGTTGAACTGAGTAGTTCTGAATGGTAATCAGATGTGTAGATATTACTAGCTTGCGTGATTGCAAAAATCTCTCCAATTTTACTGCATTCGACCAAGTAATTTGTTCAGGTATTAATTCCATTTTTTATTTTTATTTTTTTTGGTTGTTTTTGGTTTGTTTGTAAGACTGTAGGAATGGTCCGGTATCTGTCTCCCTATAAACTGTAGGGCGCCTGGTAAACTTTGTGGTAAACTTTGTTCACGTGACCGGTGGCACTGGCGGACTGCCCTTAATTTCACTCTATAATAGCTTGTCTTAATTTCAATTTGTTCCATTGAAATCATTTTATGAGCCACTTTTCTCATGTGAGGATTAATACATTGATGTCCCATCCAATGATAAAATCATCTATTCTTAGAAATATAAATGTTCTATAATGAGTTCCAAATTTTTATATCAGTTAAAAGTTTAGACTTGTCAAGGTAGAAGTGACTTCTAGTGTAAAAGTGATTTCAGTTTTAGACAATTCAGCTATTGTATAATTTTATTTTATTTTTCATTATTATTTAGTTATGAATTATTTTATTTTTTAACTGTATATGTAAAAAATATTTATCTCAAATGATGTCTTGTTATGGAATAGTATTATTTTTTTCTTCAAATTTCATCTAATATTCTTTCTTGATATTATATGATAAATCTAATGCATGTCTATACATTTTTATTTTTCTATTAAAATACGAATTTATCAAAACTTCTATTAAATTCTTTATCAAGATTTAAAATTATTGATTTTATGTTTTTTTTTCATTTCTTATTTTTTTAATCATATTTTTGATTGATTTTAATTGAATTCTTTCAAAAAAAAAAAAAAACATGTTGGATCTACTTAATTTGGTATATATTATTCATATATAACTAAAGCCTTATATAGGCTCAAAATTTGATTTGTCTTCTATTTCCTTCTAAAGATGATGCCATTTTTTAGATTTAAATATATTTTCAATCATTAAATGTCCTTAATTATATTTATGTGATTTCCTTATCCTTCTCCTTTATATTAGGTAAGATTGTCCTCTCCTCTATAACAATTTGAAGGTAATTTCTTAACTTTGCTCATATGATTTCATTATCTTTCTATTTTTTTTTAATTAACATAATTCCATAATTTGACAGAAGTGAAGGGATTGGAAGTCTCAACTTTCTTTACATGCTTATCCTTTAATTGTCTTTTTGATATTTGTACATTTATCCCTCACGAATCCTTACATTTCAACCTCCATTCATTTACATTGTTCTTACTCTTATTGCTTGAGATATTTTAAGATCTCTTACATATCTATCACAACCTTGTTTATGTGTCACAATATAAACTACTTTTATATGTTTCAACCCTGATGAATATGTGTGAATGCAAATAGCATGTTTGATCTATGTTTAATGTGATTAATTATAATTGGTTTATAACTACAACTAATGTTATGTATATAGATAGATTATATTTGAATGTTATAATATTGAGATATATTAATGATGTTAGAAGTTAAATCAAGTTGTGGATTTAATAAAGACTAATTATCATTGTTTGATCTATGAGTGTGATAGGGTCAAAATGAGCACTCTCATCAAGAGAGAGAGTATCATCAGGGAGAAGTGTCTAGCTATTCGAGGGTGACATGTGTGAAAAAATTTCACACATAAATTCATATAATTAGAATTGCATGGCATTGTGTGCAAATATGTTGATTTACTAATAGTGATCTAATATTATTATAGTTTCTTTGTTTTATATGAAAAACTCAATTTAACTTGAGGATAATGTTTAATTCCTTTTTAGTAGACCTCCATGATACAAGAGAATCATCAAACCTCAAGGCCATAATAGTGTACAATGGATTCCTTCCAATTTATCCATAAGTGTGAACCAAGAAAAAGTCTACAAATTATAGAAGCTACTAAAATTGGTTGTGTAGGGAACTTATGAAGAGGACCCTCATGATCCCCAACCTCCACTATCGAGTCAGGTGAGAGGGAGAATTCAAAGTCGACTATTATTATTACTATTATTCATAGATTCATTATCAACTAAGCATTGTAGTTAAGGTCTTATCACAAGATTCCTAAGTTTCAAGACCAACATATAAGAATATAATCAAAGTGCATATGATATTTTAGAAGGTTTTGATATTTAACAATAAAAGTAAGTATGCTTTAGTAATGCATAATGCTAATTAAATCAATTTCAACCTTCCATCCATAACCCAACTATCTAGCTTAAAATCAATTTATTTTATTTCACAAAACCATTCATTTGACTATGGTTTTATTAGCCTCTCAAAAGACCTTAAATATTCATAAAGTTACTCTTGTTTTGGGCTATGGATTTTAGACCTTTTTTATTTTAGAAAAAAGATGTGTTGTCCTTACCTACTCTTTGGGACTATTGAGGACCTTGGATTGATTAAATTTAGGGGCTATGTTGTATTCGTTGTCATGAGACTTGGTCTCTACCTAGCATGTTGTACCTTGTGCCCTCTTTTTTGCCTAGCATGTGGATGTTGATTACCATGCCTTACATGTATTTCCTTCCCTAGTATTATTAGTTGGAGGGCATCATGCGAAAAATATTATTATTTTGGAAGTTATATTTTATCATCTTTTTAGCTTGGCTTTTGCACATTTCTTTCTAGGGGTAAAACCTATGAATTTATTTGTTTTTTTTCTATAATGCTTCATCATCAAACCCTTTGCTTATATCCTATCACCATAGAGTGACACGTGGTGGAGGCATTAATTCAAATCTTAAAGAACTACTAGGACATTCAATTATCTTTTCGTAGAATCCAAGTATTACACTAGAATAGTTGTTATTTTCCTATTTGAATTTCAAAGGAAAGAAAGAAAAATGGAAATAGGTAAGGTGTAAATTAATGATAAAGTGGGAGATTAAACCCACGTTAAAATTGATTGCAACTACAATAGCTTAAGTAATCGATCCATTTAAGGTGTAGATTCTTTTTTCCATGAGCTTAGATGACATTTCCACAATCCCACACAAGAAATAATTGAGTTACTATATGCAATTCTGGACAAATATATGAACATATGACACATTTGGGTAGGCATTATATAGGCCCAAGCATGTATATATTCTCATATATAGTTGAATGCACATGTGCACATATGAATGCAAATGCATTATATATTGGATTACTAAGGTCAAAGTAAGAAGGATAAATAACTCTACTTTGAGAAATTCCTAACATTCAATAAAATAAAACTCAATTAATGGTTGATTAGTGGTTTTTTTTATATTCTTCTCTCTCTCTCTCTTGATATATTATATATATCAAGAGAGAGAGAGAGAGAGAGAGAGAGAGGATATATTATATATATCAAGAGAGAGAGAGAGAGAGAGAGAGAGAGAGAGAGAAGAATATAAAAAAAACCACTAATCAACCATTAATTGAGTTTTATTTTATTGAATGTTAGGAATTTCTCAAAGTAGAGTTATTTATCCTTCTTGCTTTGACCTTAGTAATCAAAGGCTTATTAAAATTATGTTTGGAGGTTGATAACATTAGGTCTTATAGCAATCCTATGATTTATTAAGCCGCATCTTGACCATAGTACTCATGCAAAATTATTTAGAATTTTGTATTTAGTGATCTTGGGGTGCAATAAGATTTTTGGATTTGATTGTGTTTTGATTTTTCACATCAACGTTTCAAATCATACTACATGATCCATCATCAGGATGATAGAGAGCTGGAGGAGAAAATGGATTGTTGCAGACCAAAGCAAGCTAAAAAGAGAGAGAGGGGGGGTTGGGACACAAGGAAGGAGGCACACGGTTCGAGGTTGGGGGTGGATTAAAAGAAAAACAAAGGAGCAAGGAGAAGATAAAGAAAGCGAATGAACTCCCTACATTATCAAGCAGTTACATGAGTTAGAATTTGACAATCACAAGAGTTGAGAATCTTAAATTGTTTCAAAGATGAGTAAAATCAATTACAAATATTCTTTGTATATACATATATATGCATCTTTCTTCCCAAATATATGCATTTTATTTTAAATAATATGACATAGAATTCAATAAATTTACAATTTAACAATAAAGCTACCCTTGTGCATAAACAGGTGTTCTGGTAATTAAAAAAATTGCTTTGTCCAAAGTTGTATATTCAAACCATAATATGATTAACCATTTGAGCTCCCTCTCTACCACTTCATGGGGTTAAAGGATAGTGGATTTAGATACATGGTTGCTTGTTAAAGCATGAGGTGGGAATGCATTATGTTGATAACATCAAAATAGCATAGGTTTTCATGCATTATGTCAATAACATCAAAATAGCATAGGTTAGTTGGACCTTTTTGTGATGGGTCGGGATTCTCATGTGGAGTAGCATAGGGAAGCTTAACACTTTGTGGTAGGATGGAAATCCTTCTAATGATATTTTCTCTTCTTCGAGTTTGTGAAGGAAGATATTCTAGAAAAAGATAATCATTTGTAAAGATCGGGAGTTGCATTGTAAATATGTATAATTTATTTAATTGTGAATAAGAATTTTTGTGGTAAAAGTTGTATCCTTGTTGGCAATGGACTAGTGATTCAATTGGAAATATTGGTTATTGTTGAAATGAAAAGTGGTCATGGTAAGATGACTCATTGGAATTCTTGCATACAATTGACATTTCAAAAAAAAGGAACAATTCATTAGTATTCAATCAATTGTAAGAATCATTGTTTGAATGCATGATGAAGTTCTATTTAGTTTTTAAAATATATGTTTTAGACCTTATTATGAGAATAAATCATATCATGGCATTTTAATGTTGATTCATTGCTATTATGTGTTAGTGTGGAATTTTTACCTCACGGGTTGTTAACCTTGCTTAGATGGATCTACTTTTATTGGGAAGTTGGAGTTAAGTAGAAACTAACTTCTAACTACCTCTAAATTGTTGAGAAATTTGAACAAACCTTTCCCTCCAAAACTTGGAATTTGGTTTTTCATTTCTCCTAAATATAATTCACCTCTCTTAATGCAAATATATATCATTTCGACCTACACTCTTATGTATTTGGTTTCTCTTTTGATACTAGTGTTCTGCTCATATTTCTTGGCTCCATTTTCATGGTATCAAAGTTGGTCGAGTTAGATTACTAGTTAAATTTTTCCAAAGTCCATTATTGAGTGTCTCTCTAAGTGTAGAAATAGAAATAGAAATCTCTGGCTTTGTGGAGGATTTATGTGGCATCATGGAAGGGGACAAGTTTTTCCTTGCACCATTGAGAGGGTCATTTTGTGTTGTATGAAGCTTGTGTGAAGTTGATCTAGGCTCATTTGGTGAAAATGTGGCTAGAATTCATTTTTCAATCCACTTTGTCTTGATCTACAAACGTTTTTGCTTTAAATTGCAAGGAAATTTTATTTGTAGATTGTGAGGCATTTCTTTGTCCATGTGGCATTGAAATTCTCTAATATTTTCACCATTTGTTGTGTGAATTCTTTGGCTATGGCATTTGAATTATATTTTTTACATTGGAATTATTTTCTCAACCAACTAGAGGGGGCTTATCTCTTGTATTTTTCCTCCCTCCAATTTCTCCTCTATTTTTTTCTCCCACTATTTTGTGAAGGCAATTTTTTTAAAATTATATTTTTTATGTGCTAAATTTACAAAGGCTTAAAAATTAAAAGCATTATAACTTTTAATTAGTAGCTCAAAATTGAGTGTCGTTATTTGAAAAAGTGCTTTATTGGGAATGATTTTACACTATTTCTATAAAGTTTCATTTTTCATCCCAAATGGGTTAAAATCTATGCACTAAAAATATAAAGTGCCACAATTTGGGGGGGGGGGGGAATCTAAAATAGAATCAAAGTGGGGGTTTCCTTTGTGTTGTGTCTTGTATACTTCTGCACTCCCTTCTACATTTTCAATTTGGGGAGAGTAATTGAGAAAAATATAGGAGGTTGCTCATGCACATGGATTCGACTTATAAAGTGCCCTTTTATGAATCAATCTTGGTGGATTATACAGGAATTTTTAATCATGAATTGAGATAAAGTTTCATTTTGGTGGGTTCATCATGTCTTTTGATTTTATTTCCATTCTTCAATTGTCAAGCTAACTCCAAAGAACTATTTGTCTTGGAAACAAGAGATAAAGAATCAATATCTTAAGCAAGATCTACTACCCTATCTCCTTAGACTCGACTTGTTCTTGAACCAAGTAACTATGAACAAAAGAATGCATGATTTAACAAGAATGGCATGTTCTATGGGCTAATATGGCTTACTATTTATGAGGGTTTTCTACATCATGTCATAGAACACATTGAGTGCCCTTTCACTATTTGGACCATCATCTAGTAGTTGTGTGGAGACTTTGGATCTTCATCTAATAGTGATGTTTCCTTAGATGACAAGGCTCTTGTTGATGATATTGAGACAATTTATTTTTCCACATCTACAACACCTATTGCTTGTTGAAAACAAGGTGAAACTAAGTTGCAATGTTAATTTATGTATGTGTATTCAAATCTAAAAATAAGATTACCAAATATGGTTATATGCATGTGATTGCACATTCACCATAATAAAAAAAAATAGAAAACAAATATGACAACAAATTTACATGGAGAAACCCTTTCAAGAAAAACTCCAAACGAGAGAAGAGGGAAAGTATATTATTTATCTTCACAAGAGAGATAAACCATAATACACTTCTTTGTTGATCTCTTGCAACCCAAATGCTTCCATACACATGCAAATAACACAAGATAAAACTGCCATCTCATGGATCCAATTTATAGAACTTGTGGGAGGCAAAACCATAGTAGTAAACTGAAACAAGAGGTACCAAAACTGCTTGAACAAACCCACACCCAATCCTTGGAAAACACAAGAATCGTGATAATACATTAATTAATATGCACAAGGCTCCAACATAGGTGCCTAATCCATAGCCTGTTCATATTTTTCCTTCAAGATATTTTGGTGATTGTTCAACTTCTAGATGGCACACCAATAGACACATGTTCCCTCCAAACTTGGGTGCCCCAATCAAGACTTTTCACAATGTGGATGCCTAGGAGGGATAATTTTTCCTCTCGTGATGTGTAACCTTTGTACCAAAATTAAATTTCCTCTTGAAAATATAAGTACAATATGCCAATATTAAATTATCCCACTTGACATCATACATTGCAATTATATCTAAGCAATACAAATAATAAATCAAGTACAATGATCAAGGCCCATGACCTTCCTGCACCAAGAGAACTTATCCATGGTCACTAGCTTCATGAGATAATCTGCAACATTATCCAAAGTGTCAAAATTATCAATCAAGACCTTACAATTCTCAATCATTTCTCACATAATTTGATATTGAAAATCAACATGCTTAGTATGAGTATGATACAATATTTTTGGCCAAACAACTAACACTCTAACTGTCACATCCAATCCTCACTATCCTGCAATCAAAACCAATGTCAATACCAAGTCTTTGTAACCATACAACCTCCTTAGAGGCATGTGTAGAATCCACATACTCTACTTTAGTGGTGGAAAAAGTAACTTTATCCTCTTACTCATCCAACTCACTGCACCTCCAAAAAAAGTAAATATATAGCCGTTAGTAAACCTTCAACTCTCCAAGTCGCCTGCCCAATCTACATCAACAAACCCTTGTATGTCCAATGACTTGACCACACCATTAGTACCATGATAAACCAAATAGTAATTTGAAGTACCACACAAATATATAAATACCCTCTTAACAAAATCTCAATGCTCTTTACTAGGGTTAGACATAAGCCTGTTTAAAACTCCCATTGCTTGGGCTATATTTTGTCTAGTGCAAATTATTGCATGCATTAAACTACCAACACTACCATAAGGAACCTTAGACATATCTTCAAAATTATCATTAGAATTAGGACACAAATCTAAGCTCAACTTAGTGCCAATTGGAAATGAAATACAAATTGGCTTACAGTCATGCATATTAAACCTTCACAAAATTGTATCAACATACTTACTCTAACTTAACCAAAGATTTCTATGAACCCGATCTCTATTGATTTTCATCCCAATAATATATTTTTCAGCCCCCAAATCCTTCATATTAAATGTGCCAGAAAGTTGTGTCTTGAGCTCCCTAATCATTGCCTTGTTGTTACTCATGAACAACATATCATCAACATACAAGACAATAATTATAATTTGATCATCAATAGCCTTAATATAAACACAATGATCCTCATTGCTCATAAGAAAACCCAACTTCAATACAAAAGTATCAAACTTTCGGTACCACATCCTGGGTGATTATTTGAAACCATACAAAGATCTCTTCAACCTACAAACCAATTGTTCTTTTCCTTTCACAATAAAACCATCAAGTTGTCACATATAAATTTCCTCCTCAAGATCCTCATGCAAGAAAGCAATTTTAACATCTATTTTCTCTATCTCAAAATCACAAGTAGAAGCAATACACAGTAGTAATATAATAGAATTTAATTTAGCAATAGGAGAGAAAATTTCACCAAAATTAACTTCCTCTCTTTGGGAGTAGCCCTTAGCCACTAATTTTTCCTTGTATTGCTCTAACCAACCATTTGCATCAAATTTCCTTTTAAATACTACTTCCTTTGGGAAATATAACACGATACTAAGTGTCACAACTATCCAAAGCCATCATCTCCTCCTACATGACCTACAACCAAGACTCACTTTCCTCCAAAGAGAGAGCCTCCTTGAAAGATCTAATTTCATCATGAGTACTCAACAAAGAAAATACACAACATTAATATGATGGGTTATACCTATAAACTAGATTTTGATGCCTTATGGACCTCCTCAAGGTAGGAGCAATGAGCTCTACTTTTTCTTCTTTTGTGTGCTCATCTTGCACATCTTATGAACTATCTAAACCCTCTTCTTCTTCTCCATTCTCAGATTCATCTGATTTTTCTTCCACATGTGCATCTTCTTTCATCTCAATATTTATCTCAAATTGCAATTTATTTGTCTTATCTTTATCATTTGGTTGTTCTTATCCCAAGTAAGCTCTAGATTCCCTAAAAAAATACATCTCTAGAGAAAATATTATTTTATGGGTTAGAGGATTCTAAAGCTTATAACATTTTACATTCTCACCATAACCAACAAAGATGCATTTCTATGCTCTTAGATCCAATTTAGATTGCTTCTCTTGAGGCACTTGAACACAATACTCACAACCAAATACCCTTAAGTGTGAAACGGAAGGGTTTCTACCTATCCACAGTTCATAAGGAGTTTTATCAACAAGAGTTGAACAAGGAGATTTATTAATCAAATAACAAACAATAACAATTACTTTTTTCCCAAAAGCATTTATCAAGCTTAGCACTACTTAACATGCTCCTAGCTCTTTCCATCAAGGTTCATTTCATTCTTTCTGCTACCCCATTTTGTTGGGGAGTATAAGGGAACAATATCACTTATATTTCATGATTATATTTGTTAATATATACAATGAAGGAAATCATCACCATGTTTCATGCATAGACAACAACTCATTGCATTCACAACAAGATTCATTTAGTTCAAGTAAAATGTGTTTACAAGAAATATAAATCCATAATACAATCTTTATGCTTATAGACAATTTGGAAAATCTAGGAAAATATACAAATTCTACCCACCATGTGCATGAATAAAGGAAAAAATAATCCTCCTTTTCCTTAGTCCTAATTCATATTATCTTATCTTGAATCCCCAAAAAAATGCTAAGTTTTTCTATCCCCTCTTTTTTTTAAAAGACTGGAATTACCTTCATTATTTTTATTCCCCATCTCTAGGAACCTAGAAAATAGTGTAAAAAATATAGATCATGTGTGCATCCTTGTCCGTTATACTTTGGACATGTGAGAACACACCCGAAGAGTGCAGGTCAACAATGGGGAAGTACCAAGATATCATTAGGATGTGAGGTCAAGCCAAGGAAAAGAAAAACCTATCCATATGCTTGTAATCCTCAAGATGCCATGAATACAACACTCATTAACTTCCTCATCCTCCATATCTATTTAGAAGGTTTAGAGTAAATACATCATTAAAATATTACAAAACAATGTTTAAGGAGTCAAAACTATCCAAATATATGTCAAATATAAGTAAAACATATGTTCAGGGCATTAAAATGTTTAAATAGGGAAGAATTAGATCACCATGGGATCAACATGTGTCAAAACTCCAAATTTGTATGTGCATGTGGGTTGAACACGAGCCTAAATGGGAAAATTGACCTAGACAAGAAAGGGGACATCATTGATTTGTTGGGAAGGACATCAAATTTAATCTAAGGCTAAACAACAAGGTACCATGAAGAGGTAGGGAAAAACATCAAAGCACGACACATGTAAATGACCCCTTGGCGGTGATTTTAGATTGATTATTAGTGAGGGGTCAAACAAGGAACCAAGGCACCAAAGAGGAAAAAGACTAAATCCACCATATTAGCCTCTTTTGGAACTTCCTCATTTCTTAATTATCTCTCAAATTGATCCAAAGAATGAGATTACAAGATTTGATCTTTATTTCTTTGATATAAAGATAACTTGTAGTTTTTATGACTATCATCACTAATATTTTAACATACAATAATATTGAAAACAACAAAAATGGATGTTACCCTATTATTATTCCTTAACCTTTAAGTTTTAAGTGATAGACAGTGTAGGAAATTTTGGTTTTGATTTTTTTTGTTTTGATTTGTTGGTATATTGCTAACTTAATCTTATTTTCACCTAAACTTTGGTCAATTTGCTTTTGAAAGCCTTATCCTTTATTAATTGACTAGTCACATGAATCATACCAAAGATTAGGATGCATTTTTTAAATATGGTTATAAGATATTTTCCTTATATATTCACGATGGAATGATTTCTAGGATGCAAATTTTGTTGATCTTTCACCTAGATGCTTAGATTATTTTTCATACTTAGAAGATAAGGGTAAATTTTTAAAATATATTCTATATATCCTTTATCCCCAACTTACATAAACTTAATTTTTCTTGAAGTTTATTGGTAAGGTAACAATGATTAATTTATCAAAGTTAAAACAAAAAAATAATGTTACAAATAATTGATTATCATAATGAAACCAAACCCAAAGGTGAGATTCAATTTCTATAGGATGAGGAAAAGGGAAGGAAAATGATAAAATACAAGAAAAGAAAAAAAGAAAGATCAAACACCTCATTCATTTTAGGTGACTCAAGTATCTTTATTGGGGCTATAGATGCCTAGATAGTAGCAAAGATATGCTTGAACGAGACCAGATGCATCTATGTTGGGGCTATGGATGTTTGGTTGGTAGTGGAACTATGCCCAAATAATCAATAAAGGCATATAAATACAACCTTTGCCTAAATAATAATTAAATTTATATAAACTTGATATCTCAAATCATGTTAACCAAGTCGTGTAGATCAAAGAAAGGGAACAAATCATATTAACCAAGCCATGTAGATCAAAGAAAGGGAAAATATCATGTGAATGTACACACTTTGATAAGAATATATGGATATTATCATAATATTTTTCTAGACCAACTTTTGTGTGGATGGTGTTCTATCATTTGGAAGCATTGAAAAGTTAAATTTATCTTTTCAATAATACTTTCATCTTGGATTTATTGGGATTAAATTATTAAATGCGACTATATCAACTAAAGTGTATCCTTGATCAAGTTTCACAAGTTCAAGAACTATGTAATTAATCAATAATAATTGCAGTATTTTTTTGGATATTTTAATTTTTTCTTTTGTTTTTATGATGAGGGCGTGTGGAATTTTTTGTGACCCTTCACAACACTCCCCTAAAATTTAAAATTTTGGAGACCTTAGCAAGAGCTTATCATTTTGTAAAGTTGAGAAGTTTTGCTTTTATGTTGTATTGTCTACCTATTTTTCAAAAGAATTTTTTTTAAGTCATAATTGTTTGATGAGCCTTTGAGGTCATTGCATTTCCATTTTCGTATGGTTTATTAATTCTATCTTTGTAAATTACAAACCATTTATATTCCTCATAGATTGTTCACTTGTCAACTTACAAATTTTAATGATTCCCTGAAGTCTAAAATAGGAAAAATTTCAAACTAGATTGCTAGTTCATTTTACTACTTTGCATTTCTTGGCCTATCAACCATTCTAAGTCTCCAAAAAAAAATTCCCCCTCTTGATTTTGAGCATTATGGTGTCATTTCTCTTACAAATTTTGGGATTTTAATTGTGAGTGTTCGACCTTTTGGGGAATACATGCCTTAGTTTATGGCCCTTGTAAATCTAGTTTGGATTCTATTTTCATCTTTAAATAATTAGAAATCCTCTTGCAATCATCAATGGAACCTTTACAATTTGTAAAAACTTGAAAAATCTAGGATTGCACCCTCGTATTTTACAATTTGCGAAACTTGCAAGCTCCAACCTACCACTATTTGTATTCAGTAGAATGTCACTAAGTATTGGGATGCAAGTTTTGCAAAGCGTAGGTCAACATTGTGAGCTAGCATGCAAGTGGTTTCATTTTGTAACTTTTGTAAGTTGCAAGTTGAGCCCACAAGCTAGTGTGGAGGAAGTCAAATAATCAATAATTTTAAATCATAGCAATGTGAAATTAATTTATATATTTTTTTTTATTGCAAACTACAATTTGGGCCTGAATCCTGATTTGTAGTATTACAAACTAATGACCAAGTTCTATTTACAACAAGGCACTAAAATATTATTCTTAAAAGGTTTAACTTATAGAACTTATAAATTTAAAATTATTTAATAACAATAATATATAATTGGATTTATTTAATATTTTTAAGGGATTACAATTAATTATTTTAAACATAAATTAAATATTTTCTCTTGATGAATGCAGGATATGGTGTAAAAATTGTAGGAGGAAAGGATGGAATAGGGTTAGAACATTATAATATGTGAACTCATGGTGAAAGGATTTGTAGGGGAAAAATAACACTTGAAAAGTGTGCATAAGTTTTGTGATATGCATGTACAGGTCAAATTTTTTGACATGTAATGAAGCAATAGAATGTGAAAAGTCAAGTCAAAGCAACCTTTCACATTCTCAGGTGTTTTTCCAATTGTGATTTTGGAGTGAGTAACTATTTTTCTTCCTATCCAAATGTACATATTTATAGTCAATTGAAGCTCTTTTCTAGGGTTGGAAATTGTGAAAAATAATCTATTAATAGAATATACCAAATTTTGCTCCAATTTTCCTAGATTTTCATGTTTTTGAACTCTAACTTTTTTCCTTCTATATAATTAAATGCATTTAATTCATGAAATATTGATGGATTCAAAATGTGATCCAAGTCATGCTTTTACTTTGCAATTAGTAAAGTATCTTGTGTTGTAATCTAGACCACATTAGTTAAAAGGAAGTTTATATTTCATTTATTTTGGGTTCCTTCAAAGATTGCACCATCTTATGTTTGGATTGTGGGTAACTGATCTAGTGGAGATTGGTTTCATGTTGAATCTGTCCATTTGTAGAATGATGTGTAGGACGATCATGAAAAAATTTGGATTTTTTTTCTAACCATTTTCTCTCCCCCTTCCTTTTCCTATTTGTTAAATCATGGTGTTAGGTTAGGATCCAATAAAACTCAAGTCATATAAGGAAATATATTAACCTTGTCAAATTGTGAGTTTATGCACATGGCTATATTTATCTTCCACTCACATTTAAGGTTTTGAATAAATTGAAATCTCATGTTATCTAATAGTGTATATTTTCCCTAAGTGAGTTTCTTTTCATGTTGATATTCACATAGCCCTTTTTGTATGAACTAGCCAAATCTCATTTTTAATTGAGGGGTTCTAGTAAGAATTTTATATTTATTATTTTATTTTATGGGTATTTGATGAAGGCTCTTGAGGCTATCCAAATTTCAAGTAAGGGCACCTTTTCAATTTCATCCCATGCTTGTAATGGTGTGCAAGTACATTGGAGTGTCAAAAACCTCATCAACATGACTATATGTTCCAATTTATTGTTCTTAAGAAGTCTAGTACCCTTACCAATATTTTTTCTTCTAAGTGGCTTGTTGTTTTGTATGAGTTGGAGCACATCCTTGTTCTTGAAAGTATCTATACTATCTCTGAGTCATGTATCTATCTCTATTTTTTTTTTTAATTTCTAGTGGGTTTTATTTAACAAAGTAGTCACTCTTCACCTGGAAGATAAAACATTTCTTTCACCAATTTTTACTAATAATATCTTAAAAACCAAGATCAATTCTACCTTGGAAATATAACCAATTTATTTGTGCAAGTTGATAGGGTGCTAATATCACATGCAAGAAAAATGAATAGCTACAAACCCACTTCAATTTGTGGAGGTGTGAAGAATAAAAACCAAAATTATTACTTCTCTGTAAATGAAACCAATTTTTTGGTTCTCAATAATGTGATCCCACTTAAATCCTAAAGGATTACACAAGCACATAGGGCTAGGGGTGTGTAAATAGAGGTGGTTGAAGGACTTATGATCAAACAATTACATGAATATGATAAGAATGGGTAACTTCTTTTTCTTTAGGTTTTGGTAGACCAAGGAGGTGTTACATGAGGTATCTTCTTAAGATATAAGGAAATAAATGATAAAAATAATGTTGAGACAAATCATAGCCAATGCATATGAAGCTCCTATTTGATTATCATTAAGCACCTATATGTTAATTTATTTGAATCGGGGATTTCACCACTATAATTCAAAGCATAAACCGTGTAGGGACTAAAATTCCTTCTTAACCCTTTAATATTTTTCAATAGAATAATAAATAGGTGCAACATGAATGGTAATACATATCTCATTGTCAATGTCATTTATGGGACATAAACATTTTTTGGGAAAAAGGTAGTGAAATCATGCATTGTGGTGGATCAATTACTTATACTCTAGTTATTAAAGGTTGATTTTTGTTGTTTTCTATGTATGCAATGGGATGGAAATAATTCAAATGAATTACATATGGGTTCCTTTAGCTTGTATGTGAAACAAAGTCAAGATAACATAACCCAAGAACATTACTAATGCAAACCATGAAAGGACACCTCATAGAAGATGATATAGTGCCATGCATTACAATCTTACACATAAGCTAGGATCTATATGTAGGAATTGCAAGTAGATGGTATTTGTAAGTTAATTAAAATAATATATTTTAATAATCCATCATTGAAATCACATGCTATGTATGTGGCTTTGATAGGATTCCTTACACCAATTGAAGGCAACATTCAAATAAAAAATGTGATTAGTATACTCAAATAAGACTATCAAATGCATGTAAAACATTCATAGAGACATTCAAATAAGAGTAGAAAATTACTTTCATTCGTCAAATGGGATAAATACAATGAAACACTTGAATATCAAAATCAAACATATACACTTAGTACAATGTGTTTACCCTATTACAAGAAACTCAAGATAATCATATGAAATTTCTCTTCTCCTCTATTTTCTATAGTTATACCAATACCCAACAATTTTCCCTTTCCAACGTGTGAATATATAACATTTGGTTTCATAAAAAATTGGAGGGAAATTCAAATTTCTATCATATCATTTTCAAGATGGCGACAAGGCATAAACGATTCTTAGAAGATCTCATAGGATCATGCAAGATTGGCCCAATGAAGATAGTTGAACCATGAACTCACGATAACTATGAAATGCAAGGATGCTTAATGGCAAGTAGAAATGATGAAATTGAATGAGAAGTCACCCTAGGTTCATCCACCAATTAGACCAACATTAAACTTGCCACCATGTTGAGGAATAAAAAAATTGAAAAATACAAGCTGACCATGACAATGGATAAGGCTTAAGATGAAACTATGAATAATAACCTACCATAGCACACCTACACAACACTTATTAAGGGAATAAGGACAAAAAAAAATATTGTGAAGAGAACACCATCTATAATTTGAATTGACCATAAAAGCTATGCATTTGAAAATAAATTGCAAACTTATGGTATAGGGCAAGGGTAGGTGAGAGTAAACAATGCCTCACAAGGTAGGTAAACATTTCAAACTCATTTTGAATACAAGTCATCCATGTTGAAGCAAGGTCAATCAAATGATAGATGGGAGGTAGAATTCATTTTGTATCATTGGGAGGACAAATAAATTGCCATAAATAAAATGAAAACTCAAAGCACCATGAAGCCACTATCGACACACTATAGCAAGAAGACCCAAACCCATTGCACAAGTGCATATCATCAAGATAACAACTATGGTCACAATATATGATATCACAAACCACATTGATCATAATACTTCCATATAAATGTCAATTCTTGAGAAACATTCACTAAATATAACAACCAACACATAGAGACAAACACATTGCAACCCCACAAACAAACCACCTAGCACCACATAGGCAATCCACAATGACAACACCACTTTATTGGTGTGAATACATAAAGATGTATACCCGATTCATACAAAATATTACTATTACAACCACAATGTAAACCAAGCAAGTCCAATGCTAATATTCATCATAGAAGATCAAGGCAAGGAGGGATGCCACCACAACATTGCATTGTGCATAAAATAAGAATTGAGACCACCACAAACTAGGAAAATTTAATGCATACCAAAGGGATTGTCACAACAATGTTAGTGAAGATAATTAATTGAAGCATACTAGTCTTGTGATAAAATGACAACATGAGGACAACGTGCAATATCCACTACACGTAGGAACAACTAATAGGGGGTCATTATAAGCCATGAGGAGACACTATTGCACAGAATAAGGCACCACACCACAAAAAGATAAGGATAGCGATCAAACTAACTCACAAGATATCACTACAAAATGAATGAAGGAGAACATATTTATGGAATTTGTAGTGAGAGGACACAACAAAATATGACTTTTAGTATATATTTGAATTCATATAATAATACTCTAATAAACATGAACACTAGATTTGATCATGAATTTAGATGTAGACCAATAATATCTATGAAGATGGAATAAAGATGAATAAATAAGAAATGTATGAAAATGATAAATAGAAATCAAAACATTCCCATTAAAATAAACATTATGATATAAACATACTACCTAATTTCACCACTACCACTACGCATAAAACAAATCTTTAAAAAATTATAAGGTATACACTTTTACAACTTTAGGCTCAAATTTAGGGGTAAACAAAGAAAGATTTCACAATTCCAAACAACCCACGGTGGAAAAATGTTCATGGAGTAGAGTGGGGCAAGAGATATGCACCCCAAAAGAGAAGCAGCTTGGTAAGGAGACCGGATTTAATAGATGTGTTATTGCTGTATCATACATGTGGGATCCACCACTGAAACACAATTAACAATATTAATATCACACGCCAATCATGTTTCACTCACATTGGTGGGCCCGGATCATGGATGGTGACGCGCCGCCCCGGCTTCCGGGAGTTTGCCAAGCCCGAGATCGACAAGCTTACAATGTGTGATATGTCCCCTAATTATATTCTGTACCGCCTGCCTCATTATATTAAATAATAAACAAGCTGGACGAGTTGACTGTGGAGCGAGATTTGACCAACGGTCTGCCACTCACGGAACTCGAACCCGCGGCCGCTGCGGGCGTGCGCACTAATCTTAATGCTTTCATTTTGCTTGTTGCTCCGGTTGTACTTTATGGGTGTGAGGTATGGGGAAATAGTATGTCAAAATGCAGTTGGAGACAACTAGAAAGAATTCAAAAACATCTAATAACAAGCAGTCTCAAAGTCAAAACCACTGTCCCCTATGAAATTCTTTTAGCTGAAACAGGGTCTTTTCCATTGGAAGCATCGGCTTTAATCCGGTTGATAAGCTATTTAAAGAAGGTTGAAAACATGGATAACCACCGTTGGCCCAAAACAGCTATGAAGGAGACGCTAGAACGTAGGAAGAAAACTTGGATGAAACAAAACCACAAGTGGATGAACAAGTGGGACATCAATTTGCATGAGTGTCCTAGCACCAATAGTGAAATAAAAAGCTATGTGACTGAAAAATTCAGAACTGCCATGTGGACAAACCAGATTGGGCGAAAAAAAGCATACTACATCAAAGAGTTTAACCCGACAAAGGATCATGGTGAAAAAACTTATTTAGGTGCAGATATTAAAGGGAAAGCGAGGTTGTTAGTGGCACAATTGAGGACGGGATCACATCACCTTAGGTGTGAGACCGGTAGGTGGAAGATACCCAAGGAAACTTGGGAAGAAAGAACTTGTATTTTCTGCAATAAAGGGGTTGTGGAAACAGAATGGCACTTCATCATGGAATGCATTGCTTACGAGGATATCCGCACTCAACATGAAAATAGTTTGAAAGTGGACAATATGCACCAGCTATTTGAGGAAGATAAGATTAATCAGACGGCTAGCCTTCTAGTCAAACTTAACAGCAGGAGATCTGACTTGGAAAAGAGTATGAAGACAAATTAGGCCTGTTTTGTCTCGGTCCCATAGACTGTTTGGTCTCGCGGACGTCATTAAAATCTTTCATTCATTCATTCATTTTCTTCTCCATCAGAGCTGTAGCCCCTTTGATTCAGGGGCCTCCACTCACAATCCTCATCCTCCGTCATGTGACGGATAATCGTTGGAAGAAGTTGGGGAGAGGATTTAATAGTCCTTTTCAAGTTTTGTACGTTGAAGGCGTTTCTTTATTTGAGAAGTCTGAGCTAATTTTGTCCGCCAACAGTTGAAAAGAAGCGAGACGGCTTGCAAGATACTGCAATGATCGCCAACCGTTGATTGGTTAAAGTCATGCTTGCAAATGAATTTTTGCATTTAATACGGTGGCGACCCAAATATCTAGGAATGCATTTACTCTCGCCACCCACATCTTCGATTTTTGTGATAAAATATCTACATCGCTCAGCACATTTTCCTCCTTCGCCACTGTTGGTTTCTGCTCCTCCAAACTCTTCCTCACTGGTATTGACCTTTCAAGTTTATTTATTATTTGGGAAAATAAGTGTTGTAATAGTTGGTATGAGTTTTCTACAGTTCATGAAGTTGTATGCAAGGTTTTGGATTGAATTGTGTATGTTTTTCACTCAACGTTTCAGATCACATTCAATGATCCATGATCAAGAAGTGTTTTGTTAAAAAACGAATTACATATATATGATAGATTTTCATATAGCTATAGCTTTCATTATAAATTAAATAAGCATAATTCATTGAAGATTCTTGGAATACCACTTTATATTATAATCAGTTATATTAAATCTTCCATTAGTACTAGTCTTCTCCTTGATCAACACCCAACAATTATTTCAGCTGATTATTTTGGATGTTGACAAATCTATTGGGTTTTGTTTTGGTCCAACGTACCCCAATCCGAGACATTTCAATTAGCCAACTCTTTCGAGGCCAATTTAACTAGATAATCTGCCACCTTATTCCACTCTCAAGGGATATGGACAAAAGATATTGATTCAAAATTTGAGCTCACAAGAAGAATTTGCCCAACCACCTTTAAGTCAATCTCCATGACAAGTCTTACAAATTCCTTTTATTTAGCAATGAAACTAGGATCGTAGAATCAATCTCACAAACAACTTTCTTCCATCCAATCACACTTTTCCTTTTCCAATGCCTTAAGAATTGCCCAAGCCTACATCTGGTTATTTGTATGCAACCTTAAATAGGTAGAGAAAAAATGTGTACAAAGCCTTCACAATCTTGACCAATTCCACTAATCCCTGTTAGACTTGAATTACCATAAGTAGAGCCATATTTTTTAATCTTAAGAAGAATGTTAGAAGGAGACCACTTACCAGACTTGTCTGCCTTCCAAGAAGGTTGCAATCTATGACAAAGCCTAGTTTGTATAACACTAGAGGGAACTAACTCCAAACATTTACTAACATGACCCTCTAAGGATGACAAAGGTTACTCAATAGTAAACTTGGCCTCAATAGTTTCTTTGAGCATACTCTTGATCTTATGTCAAACTTGCATAACTATACTTTGACACTCTTGGAAATTGCACCAAATCTTCCAAAGGATATGTCAACAGTTGTTGTCATTGATGTCAATGTTGATTCTTGGTTGTCATTGATGTCAACACTTGAGAAGTAAGGTGTTAGTCCTTTCTATTGATTGTCATTTTATATTCAATTTGGGTTAACATAATTGGTGATGAAGTTCATGCCTTATCAAAGA
>VDFB02054741.1:0-12430 GCA_007258455.2 Sequoia sempervirens
TGAACTGATAATCCATATGCACGGGAATGTCGATTGGACAAATGTGACACACACACACACATATGGATAATGAAATAATGTTATATATATATAGTTACATTAATGGAAACATATATACATATGTATTGATATACGTATAAATGAAAATATATATATATATATATATATATATATAATTATTTAATATATGTTTATGTATATATATTGATAGGTAAGTAATGTAATTGGTAATCATGTGGATATATATATATATATATGTAACGTCTCCATTTTTAGCCCTACACTTTTCAGTGATTGATAGCCTATCTCCAGTGTGCTGTCGGCTAGACAGAGGCAAAATTAGGGTTTTCGGTTGCTTGGTGGGTTCTTTCGAAGATTCAGGGATTTGCATCTTGGAGTTTTGGATTTTGGATTGCGGATTCTTTCTGGGTTTTCAAAAAGCTTCGCAATGGTATTGCTTTCACTTTGATCTGAGCAACTTTTCGAATTTACTATTTTTAGTAAATTCTATTTTTAGCAGTGGTCTAGTCTGCATCAACTCAACAAGCTTTCCTCTTCTGGCAGTTCAGTTGGTAATATTGATTTTGGCTTTAAGGTGCTCATTTTGGAGAGAAGTTATTTTAAATTAATAATGTTTTATTTTCATCTTATGACCCCTTGGCCTAGTGTTACAACTTCAAGTTGTTTTTAAAGGGGGACTTTGAGGGTGGTCATCTCATGAGGAAATATTTTAAATATTCCTAAAGTCAAAATATTGCTTGGAGAAAGGGGACGCCAACTTTTGAGGAGGAGATAATTTTAATTTAATAAAAAGGGGTCAAATATTGCCTAATGAAAAAAGGGACGCCACTCTTGGAGGGAAAATGAAGTCAAATTCAAATTGGAAAAAGGGCGCACTTTCTAGAAGCATCTAGAGATTCTCTACTAAGTCTAGAAAAGAAGGCCTTCTCTCTTCATTTTATCATCTTATGACTTGAGTAATGTTATGCTGCCGAAATGGTATTGGGATTGCTTCGAGGAATGAATGCCTCCTAGCCTTGGCTCGACTTCTTGCTTGAAAGATAGCAACTAGTGGAGAGTTAGTTTGTAGCTGAGTGGATTTTGTAGTGAGATTTTTGCATTGTAGTAGTTATTTTGCATTTGTAGTTCAATTTCTAGCATGTTAATGAAGTTCTGGAGTTGTTGATTTAGTATAGCTGCATGTTGTATTTGCTCATAAGTCAAAAAATAAAAATATATTCATTCTGGGTATTGGCTAGAACCATTTCTATGCCCTAGGCGCCCATTTGTGCAAATTTTGGTGATTTATAACGAAGAATCTGATTTTATCTTGTTGGTAGAACATTTCTAGAGGTTGTACCATTCTGTTCCGCCTGGCAAGTGTTTAGAAAAAAAAAAATACTTCAATTTGTCAGCTGTTTCTTTGTCTAGTCTTCATTGTCATCATCCTAGCATTCGTTTGCATCAAGTCTCATGTCATTCTGACAAGTATTGAGTGAGTTGTGAGCATTTTAGTGGATTCTAGGGTTGCTGGTTATGCATTTCAAGTTGTTGTTTTGTCATATCAGATTTTGGAAAGTGCATTTTTGGTGAAGGTTTGGTGTTAGGAAGTCTTACTAAGCTTGGTGGAGGTCACATTTACTATTGCAGCAATTGAAGAGCTTCTAATCCTTGTTCTTACAGGCATTCTCTATATTATTGTAAGCTGAACAGTAGTACTGTCAGCATTTCTTCTCATCATTCTCTTTATGCTTGTAATACCCACTGAATAAGTGGAAGAGGCTGGCTTGCCGCCTATTTACAATTGAATTGCATTGTAGTTTCTTAGCATCTCCGCCCTATGGTAGCTCCATTCCCACTACGGGATTGAAAGCACATTCTGGGTGTTGAGTTTACTTTCAGCACTTGTAGTTGGTAGGGATCCTCTGACCATATGTTCGTCCATCTCGGGCACATTCTTGGTTAGAGTTAATCTTTTAGCATTGCATTGAGATCCTCTGACCATATGCTCGCCGTCAACTGGCGCATTCTTGGTTAGAGTTGAATTTTGCATCGCTTTGGTTTTTAAGTGCTAACCCTAATGGGTGTATGTTGTTGTAATTGCATTCAAAGTAAATCGGAAAAAATTTGGCTATTCGAATATTTCCTTAACAGATATGTATATATATTATTGTTTGATAGATATTAAAAATGCTTTGAATAAAGCACATGGCACAATAGCATAGTGCGTTAAGTTGATATATTAAAAGTGCTATGGTAGCCAAGTAGTTTAGTAATAAGTGTTGCCTTCAAGCAACTAAGGTGTTTAGTGCTACGACATCATGCGTGAAAATAGGTCAAAGACTTAAGCCGATAATTAGCTAGAAATTACAATTAAACGCTGTAAGAGGAAATGAAAGCAGATTTAACATTGTTGATTCAAGTCTTGCTAAGCATAAACAAAGGGCGCTTAAAGTATGAATATTTGGCACCAAAATTGTAGAATGGGAAACAATAAGAAGTCTAAACCTCGGTGCTTACAACCAGAAAAAACCATTAGATAAGCATAAAACTCAAATGCTAATGCATAGATGGCGAGATTTGAGAGGTTAGTCAACTTGCAAATCAAATAGGAAACTCAGATAGCATGCTACCTGCCCCTTGACTCAAAAGAGGGAGAGTCATGTTGTCATCACTTGTGCATAAGATCGGATTCAGCCATTCTATGAAATTCTAGAAATATGAGGACTGATATGTTGCAAGCCGTGAATTTTAATTCAACAAAAGTCATTGCATGAGAGTAGGTTATGGTAGAATTGTTAGCTTGTTTGTAGTATTTGGATGCTCAAATTTATTTATATATAGAGGTGTTCTCCTTTCCATTTGTTATGCACTTTTCATCTCCCACTAATTCGCTGTTATTTTGTTGTATTTTCTGTGCAAGTGAATTAGAGAGCTTGAGAGTTAGAGAGTTTCTTTGCTATTTTGCAATTGTATTGTTGAGAGAATTAGAAAGAGGCTAGAAGTGGAAGTTAGGTGAACTTAGAAGAAGTATCAAGCGAGCTTGTGGAATTAAGCTAGGAATGAAGAATTATCAGTTGGAGCTTTTATATAGGCATGCTGATTTCTATTCCTTTGTTATTTATGTTTGAAAGGTTATTTATTTATGGTTGTCTTATTTGGAAAGGATTGATTTAAATATGTGTCATGATGTTTTGGATAAGCTTGCATATTCTTGGCTGATTCATGTTTTGATGGAACCTTGCTATTTGGTTAATACTTATGTATATCCTATATTGGAATTTATACGATTGTGTTTCTATTTATACTTTACGTAGTTTGTAAATACTATACATAGTTTGTCATTTTGTCATTACTATACGTATGTAGCATAAAATGTGAAAGGTAGTATGTATTGATGTCTTGATGTACTTTAGATGGAAATGTTAGTTGGAATAAGTGAATAGCTTAGTTATTCCTGGGGTTAGAATAATCCATGGGAAAGGGTGTAACCTAGTTAGGCAAGTTGCTATGTCATCACTTTCTTCTTTTTGGGTTGTATGTTAAGAGTATGGATGGTCAAAACCAAATCGAGCTAGAAAGGTGAGTGAGCGTGTGACCTCCACTCTAAATTCTGGGGGATGAATACTTTGGCCAAAATAGTGTTAGTAGCCACTATTTACACTATCAGTTCATTATGATCCGAGTTTACATACTAGGAAGGGATTGTCATGCATGTAGGTTGTAGCCATTGTATGGTAGCTCTAGATATGTAGGACACAACACCATGCTCCGAGAAGGCTAGGATTAGGAGGTTACCAAACCAATCTCTTCGTCGAAGGGTAGGGCCATCTTACTAGTTTGGTAGATGTGCAGGGGACTGTAGTAAGTTTGTGGTTGGCAGAAAAGCGCTTGAGTGATGCTTCTCCTCATGCAAATGGTGGGCAAGATTTGAGGAAGGACATATGGACCATTTGTATCTCTATTTCAGTAAGCTTGTTGAAGCTATGTATGTAATCTTGTATCCATCTCTATGGAAGTTGTATATGTGTAATATCATCTTGAAATTATGCAATGTGAAATCGTTACTTGTATTAATGAAATGGTTCTTTGTTATGCAATGGGAAATTTTGAAATACATTTCAAATGTGCACTTGTTATTCAAGAGAAAAGAAATTTTTTGTTGCTCTTAATGTTAGTAGCATAAATTGTTCACTTGTGGGTAAACATAGTAAAACTTACTGGGTAGAACAATGGGCATGTTAAACTCAGAGTCTTTCTTTCTCCGTACGAGGGTCTGGATAGGCAGCTTTCTTTGTCTGTGCTTTGGTGATCACCAAAACCTCCTGGTCATCCACCTCCAACATATTTGTGCCTTTCTGCTTCGGGCAGTCGATATCTTCGTGATCGCCTAGTCCACACGACTTCCAAAATCTTCCTCTTGTACCTTGATTGTTTTGGCATTCCCTAGTGAAGTGACCCCATAAGTTGCATTTCCGACATTGTATCATAGTTCTTCCTTTGTTGTCGTACTATATTTTGCTTCTTAGACCATTTTTATTGCCTCTTTTGTTATTTGGTAACCTCCAAGGGATGCATTGCTATTATTCTAGGGCTTTAGTGGCGTGGTTGGAGGGGTTGACTGTTCCCCTTGTGCAAAGAAGATTTGCGTACTTCTTGTCTTTAAATTGTATGGGCACTCCTTGATGGAGTGTCCCATAACTTGGTAGATGTCACAAAAGAGTTTCTTCGGGCAGTTCGCCTTGGTATGACCTGTTTTGCATTTGGTACTCCATAATTCTTTGGATTCCTTGGAATTCTCCTTTTTTGCCTTTAGTTCCTTCATCATTCTCATCATGTCTCATCAGAGGGCTTGTATGGTTTTTGATTCTTCACTACTCTCCTTTGTACTTTCATCGTATCCTGTTCTTTTCTTCCCCCGAGAGGATGTCTTATTTTCACTCTCAATGTCCATTGTCCGATTGTAGGCTTCAGCATAGGAGGATGGAGGTACCGCCTTCATTTTCTTTCGTAGCGAGGGAAGTGACTCTTCAATAAACCAACACTTCTTCAAGATGTCTGCCTATTATGTTTCCAATTTCACTGGCAACTCCTCGAGCCTACAATTGTAAGCTCGCACATTCTCATGCTTTCCTTGCTTATTCCTACTATGATTTCATTGTCGTCTCTTAGCAGCCTAAATTCTTCCTCGAATGCTCTCTTTAGTGTTCTCCATGTGGCTTTCTTTGCTGCTTCCAATTTAATGTACTGGTCTATGGCTATGCCTCTGAGAGTCGCTGGAAACACTCCTAGCCAGTAATCTACATCTTGCCCATTTGCTATCCATATAGTTTCACACATCTTGCAATGCCGTACTGGATCCTCTGACTTGTTCCCTGTGAACTTCGACAGCTTCTGCCTTTCCATGCTTGGACTGGCTGGCAGAGTTACCATCTTTCTTCCTCATTGTCCTTGTGCATTGGACTTGATTGGACTATTTCTCCTAAAATGTTTTGGTGCCTCTCTTCCACTCTCGACCATGTACGAGTCTTCCACACGACCCCTCTCAGTGTCCTCTACACTTCGAGTCTCTTGGGGTTCATCCTTGTACTCCCTTCATCTGGGGGTCTTTGGCTTGGATCCTCCAATTCTCGATTCTTCGTCGTCTAATATGGACAACTCTTGAATACGATGAATGCTATTTTCAAGTTCTTTTGTTAATTCATTTTCATCATCTTTATATTTTTCTTTGTCTGTCACAGACGGTGTCTTGAAAGTGTCTTGGTTTGTTTCTTTGACAAGGTTTTTGTTTAGTTCGCCAATATCTTGGTTTATTTCAGTAAGGTCTTGGTTTGCTTCTTCAACGATTCGTTTCAATATTCTTCATCGGTCTTCTTGTTCTTTTTATCTGAGTGATCTTCATAGTCATTCTTCAAGTGTTTCTTGCCCACTTGGTATTCAATTTTTATCCTTGTTAGGTCGTACAATCATTAATTTTTGGGAGTACGCCTATGATTGGTGTCACATTCTTCCTCCTCTCGTTTACTTCTCTCCTTGTACCATTGTAGTATTTGTTTCCTTCGTCGTTCTTGGTCACTCTCAGCCCAAAGGTCTTGCAATATAATGTAGTGATGAACGATCGATCTTGGCAATCTATTAAGGAGGTGCTCGACCTCTGGGTTGATGTGCAATTTGTCCCAGATGATCGACTGAGGGATCTCTCGCCTGAGAGCCTCCCTCCGTATGTGATCCCTCAATGGGATGTCCCATAGTTTTATGGGATCCTTTCTCAACGCATTCTCTCTATCTTTGTTGGCTTGTACCGGCTCTTTGGCTAGCTAACCCATTACAACGCCATTCTCTTGTCTATGTGATGTGCACAAGGGTCCACTTTGGCAACGACACCAAATGTTTACTCATAGGGATGAATTGACAATGTACTAAAGTAAACAAAAATATCACATACAAAAAATATATGGGAAACATTCTTGAACACATCACATGGATAGAGTAATAGTACTTCATTTATTAATGCAATAGAATAAGAGTACAATCATCCGTACTACATCAACGCATGTCGTGTCATAACATAACATTAGAATGTAACATAATGCATCCTAATGTGTCCCGACTACAATGAACCAAAGTATATGTAGTTGTTGATGGTGGTTGAGAACACCAACTGTCATGACTACTGTTCCAGCTAATCCGATTAGTTAGGGACAGACATCATACAGCGTACTAAAGTAAACAAAATATCACGCCACAAAATATATAGGAAACATTCTTAGGGCACATCCGCGTGCATAGGTAACAATGCCATTTGTGTGCAATGGGAATCAGAATTGCAATCATCCATTACTCGTCAGCATGTCGTGTCATAACATAACATTAGAATGTAACATAATGCATCCTAATATGACCCGACTACAATGAACAAAGTATAATAGTTGCTGATGGTGGTTGAGAACACCAACCATCGTGACCTCTTGTTCCATCTAATCAATTAGTTAGGGACTTAGACATCACATACAGCATTACTAAAGTAAACAAAAATATCACATACAAAAAATATATAGGAAACATTCTTGAACACATCACATGCATAGAGTAACTGTACTTCATTTATTAATGCAATAGAATCAGAGTACAATCATCTGTACTACGTCAACGCATGTCGTGTCATAACATAACATTAGAATGTAACATAATGCATCCTAATGTGTCCCGACTACAATGAACCAAAGTATATGTAGTTGTTGATGGTGGTTGAGAACACCAACCGTCATGACTACTGTTCCAGCTAATCCAATTAGTTAGGGACTTAATTCCCAAAACATGTAATATAAAGTATATAAAATGTTGGTCGACTAATAACATGGACACTTTGACTGACTACAAAGGGCTCCAAATTCAAATGGCTTTCCCTCGAGGGGCCACCTTAAGGAAAAATAAAATGCTATAAAATTCCATTTAAAACACCAACTTAGGTGTCCACTTTAGCATGCTCCAAAATCACCTTTTAAAAACAACTAAAGCTATCAAATGCTAGGTGTGGAGGGGCGGGGGTCAAGGGACCTTTTTGACTTTATAATTTATAACTTAAGTTTGTAGTATTTCCTTTTTTGAACTCCAAGATTGTTGCAAGCATTGAACTGCCAAAACTGATAGAACCCAACCACTGAAATTGCCACTACTGCCTAAAATAACACTTATTAAAAATAACATATTGCTAAAAATAGTAAGTGTGTCCAAACTCAAAATAAGCCCAATTTGGATGCAGTTGTAACTTACTAAAAATATTAAGTGCTAAAAATAGCAATTATGCCCACCGAGGATCTCAAAAAATCCTGAAAAACCTAGAAAACTCTCTGGCAAACCTCTGCAATAACCCCCTGAAATGCAAACAAGAATCCTCCAAGAATCTTGGAATCCCCTGAAATGCCTCTGAATAGCCTACGAAACTTTAGAAATAGGCTAATGGTCATTGGAAAGCCTAAGACTGAAAAGAGGACATTACACAATCTTGGCATGATGTGGTTCATGAATTTGTTGGTTGGAGATGAATGTCCTTCTAGCATTGAGGACATTGACCATTTTTCCATGGAGAGTTTTTGGATTTTGTAGTTGGAGTCTTTTGGCATGAGATGGTTGTTTCTGTGCTTGTTGGTTTTAGATAGATGTTGCAAGTTGAGCTTGAGGATCTCTTGGTTGTTGGTGATAGAAAGGTAGGTGTCTTAACAATGATGCCAAATAGCATCGAGATGGTTCCTCTTGGTGGAGTGACCTATGGATCATGTTGTACCTAGTTGGGAGTGATGGAACTAGAAAAGCCCCATAGAAGTCTTATGGCAATTCCTAAGTAGTCTTGTGGTAGTCCCAAGTCTAAAAACTTATGACAAAACTTGTCAATTCGTGAGATAAATATTTGGATGCATTTCTCATGAGTAAATTTGCTTGCAAGTTTTGCACAAGTTCTTGGCAAGTAATTTGCGAGTTAACATGCCAAAACTTGCAAGTTTGACCAAAACTTTGGCTAACTAGAGTTCCTTGGGGATGTTTCGTGGCACACATTGAAAAGAAGCCAATCAATCTCTAAATTCAAGAGCCATTGATAAGTGCACATGTAATCAAAGGAAGTTTGTGGTTTTATAAAATCAATAGCCACGTTCTCAACAAAGCCCTTCATTAATAGACGTTTCAACATATATGTTTTAAGGAAAGGGTTGAAGGCAAATAGAGAGCAGCACACCAATGTGCAAAAATGTGCACCTCTAAAAGGAATCAACATAGATGGAAGGATTGAATTCTTCTTCATAGGCGTGTAATTGGTCTAAGGATGCACACCTCATAGGGGGATGTAGAAGAAGAATCACTCTGAGCAATGGCTAATCTGTGTTAGTTTTAGGATCAGAAATGTAAATAAGTAGAAATACAACACACAAATCAATGAACATAGCGATTTACCCTGCGAAAACCCTCCTACACGAAGGAGAAAAACCCAGCAAATAATATCTTCTTATAAATTGAAAGAATAAGAGCAGAAATCTGCATACAAATCAGGCCCTCGAATTTGGCCAAGACTTATACAATAATAAATGCTGCTTCTCCTTGAGCAAATGAAAAATACTTCTTCAAAGACTCGAATCTGCTACTAAAAGAAGCGAACTGCTGCTAGGAATGAGAATTGGAGTGAATGATTTGATGATAAAATGAGAAGTCTTCACCTTCCTTATATACAAAGTTAGGTGACCTCTTCTCTAGGTCGGCCCCTAGAAAATATAAAATATTATTTATAAATCAAGGCCGACCTGCCTTGAAGATCATTATGTTTAGGAGAAAATATCTCCCACAGCTACAACACTAACACTCCCTCTTAGCTAGGGAGGTATTTTCTAGATATCCTCGTCATGGAGTCTCTCAACATGACGCCCACAATGGCTACCCATTTGTTGAAAACCACATCTCAGTCTCAAAGATGTCCAAGAGTTCATCACTGAGTCTTTTAACATGATGTCCACAATGGCTACTCCCATTTGTGGAAAGAAACACATCGTCATGGAGTCTCTCAACATGACGTCCACAATGGCTACTCCCATGTGTGGAAAAAAACACATCTTAGTCTCAGAGATGTACAAGGGTTCATCACGGAGTCTCTCAACGTGATGTCGTCATGGAGTCTCTCAATATGATTATCCACAATGGCTCTCCATGTGTGTGGAAGAAACACATCTCAATCTCAAAGATGTACAAGGATTCATCATAGAGTCTCTCAACGTGATGTCGTCATGGAGTCTCTCAACATGACGTCCACAATGGCTACTCCCATGTGTGGAAAGAAACACATCTCAGTCTCAAAGATGTACAAGGGTTCATCACGGAGGCTCTCAATGTGATGTAGTCATGGAGTCTCAACATGGCGATCATTTGATCTCAAAGATGAACAAGGGCACCTCATATTTCTCCATCTCAGAAATATACATACAAGAACTTCACCTCATATTTCCTCCATCTCGAGGAGAAATATACATTACAACAAATCTTCATGATGATGTGAGCTCCCACGAAGCTCAAGTACTTGCATCAACCTCGGCCTCCTCGTCCAAGATTGCCTGAAAATACTTGCCATAGAGAGCGATTTCAACGCACACCCTCACGGCACTCTTGACTTACAAGAGTTCAAGGCATCCTTCTAGAGCCTGCGTCTCGGATCACCCTATTCTAAATAGGTTTATTGCTGGAGCTACACCCAGTATCAAAATCAGATTATTCTTTGTGCAATTCATTCTGTAGGCGAAGAAGGTCTTCAAGGACTTTAGCGGCCTTGCAACAACCCACTTAAAAGAGCACCTTCACTTCTTCTCGGTAGTCCGCGAGAACTCCTCTTGATCCACCTTTCGAGGAAGTTACCGAGAAATCCTTTGGAAGTGAACTCCCCTCCATTGACTGATCTCAGAACTTTAATCCTTTTCCTGGACATGCTCTCAACTCGTGCCTTGAATTCTCGGAATTTAACTCCCTCTAAATGTCATTTCCTCCTCTTCGAAGTAGCTGATCGCAATGACAATTTGTATAGGTTCTTTGTTGTTTAGTGTCTTCATCTTTCTCAATCTTCTTTGTTGATGCAAACTCTCCATCCAAGGCTTTGATACCATGTAAGTTATAGGATCAGAAATGTAAATAAGCAGAAATACAACACACAGATCAATGAACACAACGATTTACCCTGGGAAAACCCTCCTACTCGAGGGAGAAAAACCCAGCAAATAATATCTTCTTATAAATTGAAAGAATAAGAGCAGAAATCTGCATACAAATCAGGCCCTCGAATTTGGCCAAGGCTTATACAATAATAAATGCTACTTCTCCTTGAGCAAATGAAAAATACTTCTTCAAAGAATCGGATCTGCTGCTAAAAGAGGTGAATTGCTGCTAGGAATGCGAATTGGAGTGAATGATTTGATGATAAAATGAGATGTCTTCACCTTCCTTATATACAAAGTTAGGTGACCTCTTCTCTAGGTCGACCCCTAGAAAATATAAAATATTATTTGTAAATCAAGGCCGACCTGCCTTGAAGATCATTATGTTTAGGAGAAAATATCTCCCGCAGCTACAACACTAACAATTTGGAGGGTAAATGCATCGATAACTCTTTCCCACCTCTGTTATTGCCATGAAGAAATCAGATTGGTCCATTAGCATTTATTAAAAATCACGAGCTTCCTTGTGGATCAAGGCAAAATTTCCTGAAGTTTAACAATGATGGCAAGCAACAGCCATATGAACATATTTTATCCTTTAGCATCTCATGTGGAATTTTGAATGTAGCATATGAAGATGTTGCAGTTCGCTTGTTTGTGAGAACACACTACAAGGCACAGTAACTGTTGGTTTCACCTTCTTGTTGTTGGTTCTATTAATAATGGGGAATTTATGAGTAATAAGTTTCTTGGGCACTTCAAGCCAGTAGAATATACTCATTTTTGTTTGCACAACTCTCAAATGCCAAGAGAGACAATAGTGAACCTATGAAGTAGTTTGTTGCAGGATTGAATTGTCTTGTTACCAATATTGCTGCCACTTTAAGTCTGTTTTTTGAAATACTTTTGACTTGTTTCACAAATGTTCTTTTCAGGAATTGCTTTCTTTCTCAAGTCAAGCAGTGCTACCAAATTGAAGGGTGCTCAAGAACATGCCATTTGAGTTGGAAAGACATTTTTTATCACTTTAAGAAAAAAAAAAGAAAAATTTAATTAGGCCATTGGTTCCTTTGAACATCCCATCACTTCAGCAGTATCCACCTCCTCTAGGCAAAAATGATGTTTTCATCAATTATATCAGCGATGGATCTCATCCAACTACTTCTCCAATAAGGCAATTAGCAAGTTTCTTTTCCTTATGCACTTATTGCATGTTTCATGCAATTGATCAAGATGTAGAGTAAGTTGTCCTGAAATTCAATGGTTCAAACCATTATGGGCAGCTTCAAATAAAAATCAATGGTCTTCAGGTGATCCTTAATGTCTACTAATTTGATGGTGGCTTTGTGTTGATGGATATACCCAATATGAACTTGAGACACAAAAGTAAATGCCCTAAGTAAACTTAATTAAACTAGTGTGAAAAGGTCCTAAAAGGAAATGGAATAGGTAGAAAACCCCATTCATGGTCAACATGCTAAGGGTTAAATTACTTTGACAAATCTGTGAGCTTTTTATCGTAGGTGTTAGTAACAACTAACACCTCAGGAGTAGAAGTTGTTATGAACAGCCTATGTACACTACGCAATGAGTGCTCTTCAAATTATGGAGGGGAAGCTCCCTCGTTGTGCTTTGACAAATATACTTGCAAAGGAAAATAAGCTAAAACTATGTCCTGTCTTTTTTGTTTCAGCTGTAGAGGCACAAGGCTTTCTTGAAAGAACCTATACGTTGCAGCTGAGTTTTCT
>VDFB02054742.1:0-27100 GCA_007258455.2 Sequoia sempervirens
TGGATTGGGATGAAATGCTATCCAAAATTGGTAAAGGGAAGAAAAAGAAGGCAGCTAAGGTAGTTTCCAAGGTGGAGAGAGATGAAGTGAATAACAAGGTCATCCATATTGCCACCCCTGCTGCAGACAAGACTAGGGAAGAGGTCACTGGTCAGGACTACAATGTGCAGACTATCAACCTTGGACCGGCCTCCATGGAGCAGGACATAGAGGAATATGAAGGGTCTAGTGCTGTGATTATTGGCAGGTTAAGGAAAGAGACCCAAACCAAGCATGAGCTGAGGAAGGAAAACGAAAGACTTAGGAAATGCTTGGAGGAAGTGATGAAACCCCTGCAGTCTCTCCATCTTTCTTCTTCTGCCACTCCCAACTTTCTGCCCAAGGAAACTATCTCCAGGATTGAGAAAATAAAAACCTCTACCCAAACTGCAGTAGATTGGCTGAAGGATGTGCAGATAAAGGGAGATAGTGCAATTAAGGAAATCCTGTCTGTTGGGAAGGATGCAGTTAGGGCCAAGGAAGCATTGGAGTATGTGTTGTCCCAGGACAAGGAAGACATTGACCTCTTGCTGCAGAAGTCCAAGGTCATCATGGAGCATGGTAAGGAACAACTGGCTGCGGATGGAATCCTTCCTTCCTCCAGGTTAAATGAACCATGGGAATGGTTTGAGGCTCTACAAATTCGGCATAAGGCCATGAAAAAGATTCAGAAAAGAAAGAAAGTAATTGATGGCGATCTTACTTGGGTGTATGAGGGGTGCATTGCATTCTTTGAGGTAATGACTGGAAGGAGAAAGATTGCTCCTAAATACCTAGGTCTGGAGCAACTCAGGGAATGGTGGCATAAGGTTTATACCCCAGATTCTGAGAATGTTATAACCAGCCACCAGCTTGATGATGCAGCCACCTACTTGGCAGTAATGGATAAATACCAAGCACATAAGGATGAATGGGATAAGACTGTTAAACAGTCAAAAAAGGAGATTGATTCCATTAAATGCAGACTTAAGATCTTGCCTTTTCCACCTGTTGTCGAGCTGGATGGGATATTTTTGAGGGTTCAAGGATCGTTGGCCCAAAGCAAGGATAAAGGAGGCAATATTTAATGCCATTTTGAGATTTGTGCTTCCCTATTATCATAGGGCATGCATTGGACTGGACTGCATTGGGGACTGTGCTTGGGTCAACCTTGATGATATATGGCATTTAATGTGTGTCTTATTTTGATTTCCTAAGGCCAACTTGTTTTGGGCGGTTATTCTTATTTTTGTAAATGTTTGGCTGGGCCGACATATCTTGAGATTTTATATAAGAGGGCATTCTTGCCTCATTATAAGGGTTAGCTAGAAAGTAATAGAGATAAGTAAGAGTAGAGAAGAGCTAGAGTATTTTGTAGTAGGAATAGTATTCAATTTCTTGAAGCAAATACTGTATCAGAGCAGTTGAATTGTTGTAGCATTTTGGTGATCTAATACAATAGAAGGCATTGTGGTTTTCCTGGTGAAATCTCTTGTGTTATTTTATCTTGCATGGTTCTTATTGTTCTATCTTTCAAATTGCTTGAAGATTTAGGGTTTAGTGTTCAGAAATAAGTTAATTTTAGTTTGGTGAATGATGTTTATGATTTCATATTTGGAATGTTTGTAGCAATCTCTGGTCTATACTCCCAGTAACTATCTGATTGTAGTAGGCTGGTGAAGTCAACCTGGACCATACATTTAAATGTGCTTAAGTTCGGTTGTGGATGAATGTCTATGATTTGAAAATCTGCATACCCTAGAAGATTGCACCGTTCTTGTTAGATTGCATTGTGGGTTAAGCAAGAATTGGTTATTTGATATTGGTCCATTCTGGATATATGTCATTTGCATCACTCATTCTAGGAATAGTTTAGATTTTATCATATTCTTATACCCTTATCTTTTGCTATTTCTTTATTATCTGGTTAGATTTAGGATTTGAGATCACCATATAGAAAAATCTGATAAATTGAAAGATACAGTTTGCTTTTAGTAAGGTCCCTTTGTGATTACCAGTATTTTCACATAATTATCTCAGTTGTTTATGCATTGTCATGACCTGACACCCGAGAGACCTTGTGGTGATTTTCAGTAATTTATTGTTGAAAATAACCTTTCAAGAGAGATAGAATATTGCATTATGTCTGAGTTGCTGCTGTGTAGAAAACACCATGAACAGATTGGCACTAGAAGGAGGGCCTGAATGAGCACACTGGATCGTTTCTTGAACGCCATCTCTCCTGAGAGATATAGGAGAAATACCAGATCTACTGTAGGAGAAGAATATTTGCAGGAATTGCAATTCCCCCTAGGTCAAGAAGGACTTGAGGAAGGGGAGAATCATCATCACCTATCCCTTCACCAGCATCATTTATATCTTCACATCCAGAGGTTGAAGCCATACCCATTCCTGAAGCAGTTCCCATTCAGCAACCCCAGCCTATCGTTAACCAACCACAACCACCACCCCCGCTTCTGCCAATGGATTTCCTAGCTAATAATCCATCCCCTTGCTCTTTCAATGCTTACAATGTTATGCCCAAAAACCCTGAACACTTTTGTTCAAAGTTCCATGTTAATGACCCAAACAGGACTGCAAAAGAACATATAAGGATTTTTCAAACGTATCTCAAAGATAGAGGGATTGTTCATGAGGATGTTTCTTGTAGGTTGTTCCCTTATTCATTAGGAGAAGAGGCCTTTTACTGGTACAATCACCTCCCTTCTGGCTCAATTCTTAATTGGAATGATCTTGAGACTGCCTTCCTACAGAAGTTCAGAATACCTATCAGTGCCAATGAATTGTATTTGCAATTCACTAGAGTCAAGAGAGAGGTCAATGAACCAATATCCAGTTTCAATAATAGGTTTCACCGTGCGTACACCAGATTACGAGATCCTTATGTTTTGGATGACAATACAGCCTTGGGAGTCTATTACGAAGCATTGGATAGCCTCACAACCACCTTTCTAAAGTGGAGACCCAACCCCCCGGCTAACCTAACTGATGCCTACACAGAAGTCGTTAAGCTTAGCACAGATCTGAGGCAACATATAACTGGGTCGTTGCCTTCTTTAGGACCAGTTGCACATCTTGGTGAGGTTCAAGCAGTAAATCAGGCACTTACCAATCATACTCCAATCATGAATCCAGTACCTCAATTACCTTTGGTGCCACATCCTTGTCTCCCCATGAGCCAAGTCTCTCCTATGATGAATTTTCCTCAACAGCAGGTTAATCAGCCTATGTATCAGTCATAGTCAAATAGTTTTCCTGCTTATCTGCAAAATTTAGAGGTATTACATCAGTCTATGGGATCTACTACAATGCATGTCCCTCCTCCGAGTAACCCAAGCCAACCTCCTTATCGAGATCCGAATAGGGAGAGGATTGATGAAATGGCTGAACAGATAAAGAAGTTGAATTTAGAGGTGACCTACCTAAGAAATCAAAATAGTCAACTGCAAGCTGCCTAGAAGAGTATGCAATCCAATCATAATAGAGAATTTTCACAAGGGCATAATTTTGATAGGGGACAGCGTATTGGGAGGGGATTCCACAATGACAGAGGATACAATTAGGACAGGGGTTACAATAATGACAGAGCATTCAATAGTGATAGGAGACAAAATTTTGATAGAGGCCAAGGCAGTGGATCAGGATTTGATAAGAGGCCATCACAAGGATAGAGTAGGACTTGGAATACAGGCCCTAATAATGGAGGCATCCCTACCCCATTGGATCAACCTGTCAACTAGTCTGCAAGTCAGCCAGTCAGTCAAGAAAAGCCTCCTAGTGGTGTATATTTGGCTGAGGCTGCCATGTCAGGGTGGTGTAGGCTTCATAAGACCAATCAACATTCAGAATTGGAGTGTCCAGAGTTCCAAACCGTGGCCTCCATTTTCTAGTATGAGGTAGAGAATAATGTAAATGGGCAGGAGATTGTTCCCTCAAGCCCTTATGATTCTCCCGTGCTGGTATTAAATCACGCTCCCTTCCCGGCAAGTAAGGAGAATGTACCAGAGGAGGAATCTGATACTCAGGAGGGGAAAACAGATCAAATTTGTAATGGGGATGAAGTGGCTCAGCTATTCAATGAAGAATCAATGAACGATAATGGCCCCCTCGATCAGGAGGAAGCCTTTGTTGAAGAAGTACATATGTTCTAGAGGCAAGGTCTGAGAGATATGCCTCATAGGCGCCCACAAGCTGGGGGACCTTTCACCACTTCTATTCCTCCTAACAACTTCAGTACTCCCATAGATCCTAATGCTAGCAATAACCTTTCTTATCCACATGTTTCCAGACAATACCTTTCAAAGGAAAGACAAGTTCAGGCTGACCCACAAAAGGAAAGAACTGTCCAGGCAAGCAAGGACAAGGTGGAGGAACTAGCTTCCACTGATATGAACGAAGAACAGATGGCTTCGTATGTCGTTGAGGAATTCAAGAAACTAAAGGTAAATCTTTCAGCATTTGAGTTATTAAGGTTCCCTCCCATTAGGAAGGCAGTTTTAGGTACTTATGATGCACATCCAGTGTCATTGGATAAATCTTCTAAGGATGTCAGTAGGACTTCTAGTTTCCAGCCTGAAAAGACACAAAATCGGACTAACTTGCCCCCTGGAGATAAAGGAAAAGAAAATGATAAGACTCAAGTGGCTCAATTTGATACTCAGCCTACTTTGTTTCAAGGGAAGACAGAAACCCCACCATTCCTGATCTATGTCCGTATATTTGGTAAGAATCTGCATAATTGCCTATTAGACTCTGGTGCTTCCACTAATGTGATGCTGTTTGGAGTTTGTAGAGCTCTAGGAATTACTCCTGCTGACTCTCAGAAGAAGGTGACTCAGTTGGATAGAACTAAAGTGAATGTGGTGGGAGAGTTAAATATGATTCACATGCAGGTAGCTTCAGACCCAAGAATTCAACAAGTTATCAATATTCAGGTAGCTGATATCCCTGATGCATATGGTTTGATTCTAGGAAGAGATTTTATGAAGGATTTGAATGGATATGTGTCTACTGATCACTCTCACATGTGGCTTCCCTGGAAAGGAGTGCCTAATCAGATCAGAATTGAGAGAGAACCGAGAATGAAATATATGATTATAGAATACCAAAAGACTTCAACAGAAGTTCTGATATCAGAAGTCGGCATGGGAAATTATATGTTGTCAACATAGTATGAGGAGCCAGACTCAGAGGAGGTATTGATGATACACATGATGCCAATCGATGCAGAAACTGGATCTAGCCCTGTTACTGTTATGATAGAATCAGTTCAGGAAGAAGAGGAAACTGAAGATACTTAGATCAGTCTATTAGACAATTTTCAGGAATTCATCAAGCAATGTGTTGACAATCAAACTCACCTAGGTAGAACAACAAGTTTTGAAGAATTACTCTTACCAAATTGGTGTAGATTTCATAATGCTTCCCATTCAGAGTTGGAGTGTTGTTTATGCCAAACAACAATAGAACAAGTGCAAAAGTGCCTAGATCCAACTCAAGCAGCTAAGAAAGAAGAGAAAAATCCCCAGGAAGAGTGTAGAAACAAGAGACGTATACTGTTTGAGGAATCATATAGCAATGATAAACTGAAGGGTGTAATGAAGAAGATTACAGCTGTTGATTGTTGGACACTTAGGTTTGATGGGTCAAGTCAAAACATGGAGCCTGTGCAGGGTTTGAACTGATCAGTCCAAAAGGTAAGAATTTCTTTGCAGCCCATAGGCTTCAATTTCATTGCACAAATAATGTAGCAGAATATGAGGTGCTAATTCATGGACTTCTTATGGCACTTAAGAAGAAGGTTAAGATTCTACAAGTTTTCGGTGATTCTGAGTTAGTAATTAAGCAAGTAAGGAGACAATATTCATGCCACAATAGGAGAATGACTAACTACAGGAATAGAGTGTGGGACCTCATTGAGGGATTTGATGCCTTCAATATTCAACTGATACCGCGGCGGAAAAATCAAAGCGGCTGATTCTGCGGCTCAGGCAACAAGCACCCTACAACCTTTATCTTTGTCAGGTTTGAAGAAGTTCACTGTAGAATTGACTCCTATGCCATCGGTTCCAGATAATGTTACTAACTTCTAGGTGTTCGAAGACGATAAGCATATTCTGGATTTTATCACAAATCTGAGGCGTCTTTGCTTCTCAAATCATTGATGAGGCGAGCTCGGGGAAGCGAAATTAGATTTAGAAAGGTGTGAAAATCAAAATTAAATACTATTCCGGGGAATGTAAGTGCAGGTTGGAAAAATTTTTGATATACGGATAGGTCGGATCAAGAACAAAATTAGAAGAAAGAATCGTCGATGAAGCCGGTCTTGAGCACCCTGAATTTTAAGGCGGGGACAATGTTAAGAATATTTTCATTGAGTAAGGTGTACTCGAAGAAAGACAAGGAATAATTGTGGCATTCGCGTAGCTTTCACGATATAGTAGCTGGAGTTATAGGGACTTGAAAGCTTATGATACATCAATCGCAACTCATACTATCCCGCTTTGAAGCGGATGTCGAAGCCCTTTAGACAAGACCAATTGTCGTTATTGGAACGGAGTCATATAGAAAGAAGTTCATAAACTGTGTATGCGAGAATCATATTTCACGTAGGACATTCAACATGGGTATGAAGCACGGTTCCAATGAGGAAAAGAATGGTGAAAGTTAGACTGCGTGTTGATTTTGGAATTTGAGCAGTCTTCATAAAAGATAATTACCAGTCCCTCCTTTGGATGAAGTGCTTCAAATTAATTTAATGGATCCCGGATGATAATGTCGCTACGGATGGTTATTCAAGGTACAATCAAGTAATGGTCCAGTATGAGGACAGACACAAGACTGCTTTCACAACTAAGTGGGGTACCTTTTCCTACAGGAGGATGCCATTTGGACTTATTAATGCAGGGGCCACATTTCAAAGAGCTATGGATATTTCCTTCAAATATATCATAGGCAAATGCATCATCATTTATATGGACGATCTGACTATGTTTTCAAAGAACAGAGGGGATCACATCTCAGATCTGCACAAAGTGTTTCAAAGGTGCAGGGAATTTGGTATATCCTTGAATCCTAAAAAATGTATTTTTGGAGTAATAGAAGGAAAGCTATTGGGACATGTCATATCAGAAAAGGGAATTGCTATCGATCGAGAAAGAGTGGAGGCCATATTGAAGATTCAGCCACCTACTAGCAAAAAGGAGATGAAGTCTTTCTTTGGTAAGATCAACTTCGTCGAAAAGTTCATTACTGGATTTGCTGAAATAGTTAAGCCATTGAATGCAATGTTGAAACAATATGCCAAAATTGAATGGACTACAGAAGGAGGCTTTTGCGGCGAGATTAAAAGGGCCATTCTTGTTGATGCTCCAGTGTTGGTAAGTCCTAATTACAACAAGCCCTTTTATATCTATTCATTTTCTTCGGACCACTCATGTATTGGAATGCTAACTCAAAAGACTGATGAGGGAAATGAGCATCCTATTGCTTTTATGAGTGTACTGTCAAAAGATGCTGAGTTGAAGTATCCAAGTGTGGAAAAGCAGGCATATGCCCTGGTCAGAGCAGTAAAGAAATTCAGGCATTACATCCTTAGGAATAAGGTGTATGCAATTGTTCCAGACTCTGCAGTTAAGTTACTCTTGATGCAGAATGAATTGGGAGAATGTAGAGCTAGGTGGGTGACCATGCTACAAGAGTATGACATTGAGATCTAGCCCATGAAGCTGGTAAGAGGGCAAGGACTCACTCATACTATGGCTGAGATAGGCCCTGAATTGTCTGTTCAAAACTATAATATTGAAGAGGTTTCTCTTGATGGTTGGTGCGATGATATAGTGTATTATCTGCTGAATCAACGACCTCCAGTTCATCTTAATGCAGTCCAAAGATGAGCCCTGAGGTTAAAGAGTGATGGTTTCATGTTGAAAGGAGTTGTTTTGTATAAAAAAAAATTATGAAGGCATTTATTTAAGGTGTCTTGGGAAACAGGAAGCTGAAAGGGTGATAAACAAATTTCATGAGAAGTATGGTACTGGTCATGGCTCTGCAATTGCCACAGCAAACCAGATCTTGAGAGCGAGGATTCTTGGCCCACATTGTTCAGGATGTTCACCATCGTATCTGAGACACAATCACCTTGTCGGATGGTACTTAATGAAAGGTATGCAGCTCTTCCGCTCCAATCGGTCACTGAGGTAAAACCTTTTGCTCAGTGGGGAATGGACTTCATAGGTCCCATCAACCCACCATCTTCTGCAGGACACAGGTACATTCTCACTATCACTGATTACTTTACAAGATGGACTGAAGCTTTTGCTTGTAGGCAATGTACATCAGATGTAGTGATTGATTTTTTGGAATCAGCCATTCTTAATCGATTTGGATGTCCTATTGCTGTTGTCTGTGATAATGGTCCTGCTTTCGCATCTTTAAAGTTTTCAAATTGGGCTTTTGATCATGGAATTATTGTGAAGTTTGCATCTAATTATTATCCTCAGGGTAATGGTCTAGCAGAGTCCTCTAATAAGAACCTATTGACTGTCATCCATAAGCTGTTAGAGAGGAACCCAAAAGACTGGCATACCCAACTTTAGTTTTTCCTTTGGGCAGATCGTACTAGACTTAAGTCCTCCATTGGAACATCTCCTTATCACTTAGTGTATGGTCTAGAGCCAGTATTCCCTATTCAACTTAAGATCCCGACTTTACAGTTTATGAATGAGTTTTATGATGAAGGGGACAAAAGCGAGGCTAGGTTGGCAGAACTATTGCACCTTGAGGAGAAACGAGATAATGCTTTGGAGAATTTTGCCAAACATCAGGGGGTAGTCAAGAGATGGTTTGACAAGAGGGCTAGAGTCAAAGCCTTTAGGATTTCTGACCTTGTCCTATACTGGGATAAACCTCATGATCAGAAAGGGAACCATGGGAAGTTTGATAGATTGTGGCTTGGCCCATATCAGATTGCTGAAATAATTGGAGATAATGCCTTCCATCTGAAGACTCTCACGGGAGAAGATATCCCACTGCCTGTCAATGGGCAGTATCTGAAACATTATTTTCAGTCCTGAGCTGTTCATAGCTCCCTGCTCTGTAAATAGTTAATCTAGGTTGCTTTCCTTGTTTTGCTTTCGTTAGAGTAGGTTTGCTTTGGTTTGTTTGTTTTGGTTTGCATTGCTCTTGCTCTTGGTTCTTTCTCTTTTTGGGATCTTGGGTGCATCTGTATGGAAATGGTGGCAAAGTAGGTCTGATGTTCTTGGTATTTCCTTTACAAACTCTAATCATCCTTCCAAAACACTGTGGTACAAACTCTCTACCCAATGTCACTTATCCTTATGCCGAGGCAAAGGGTTTGCTAGTCAGTCTAACAGGAATATATTGGGGTCTCATACTTTTAATTATTAAATATACCTGAAGTTGCAGAAGGTCCTTATAAGGTTTGAACATGTGAAAAATCATTTTCTGCTCTAGTGCCACTGTGGTTCTGAGCCCTGAGTGTGGACTTCACTATTCACAGGTTGAATGAAATAAGTAAAAGGCAAAGATATATCCAAAAAAAAAAAGAGAAAAAAGAGAAAATATTGAAAATCAAAAGGTTTGAATTCAACTTATCAGGGGGATTTGAATATCTCTACCGAGTGTGGATGCACAGTAGGTAGTAAACTATGTTCGAGGAAGGATCACGACAATAACGCAAATTAGACTATGGATGCCTGACTGGCAGCGAGGCTCTATCCAGGTTACTTTTATAGTATGAATCTTTACGTAGCTTCTTCATACTAAGTTTGGTTCTTGGTGCAACTAAGGGTAGGTAATGAACGCATATGCACACACTTTGACCCTGGTATAGGAAACTTTGAATGACTAGGAGTTTCTTTGTTTAAACATGGGGTTGGTGGCTGGATGTATGAGTTGAAACCATGAGTTCTAGGTTCTTGATTCCAGTTTTTCCTCGAAATGCTCAGGAGCATTTCCCCAGCAGAGTCGCCATTTGTTGTGCAGTTTTTGCACACACGCCCCACTTGGAGTAGGGACCCTCTTTACGGATGTCTTTTGACCTTTGGTTTTATTGGATCTATCTTTTGGGGGTCTTGATATGTTGGCTTTGCTAGCTTTGATCTTGTCTTCAGGCTTGAATTGGATAAAATCGAGTTTTAAACAAAATCCGAGTTTTCACCTGAATCCAGGATTTTCCAGCTCTAGCGGATTTTCCCGGGCTCTGGTTCATAGTCTGTTCATTGTTGAATTTTCCGAATCTAGGTTTCTGCTTGACTCCGGGATTTTCCAGTTCTCGCAGGTTTTCCCGAACTGTGCTAAAATCTTGAACTTCGTTATATTCCCGGTTTCTGCTTTTCTGCGAAATCTCTGTTCATCCGGATTTCTGCGTATCTTGAGATTTTCTGAAATTCCGTTATGGGCTCAGGTTTCTGGGTTTTCCAGAAGTGTCTTGTCGCTCATTAATGACCAGGGTACCCTTGCTCAGACGCACAAATGGATGGACATAAAACCTTTTGGGCATCAATTTTCAACTTTATCATTCATTTGCTTGCTGCTTTGGCGATTGAGAGCTTTCATTCGAGCTTTGAGCATTGATCCTGTGTTGCTTGCACATGGATTGTTTGGTGTTGATTGAGGTTTTTATTGCTTGAGCGTGCTTGTGTTGTGGTTGCTTCTTCGACCTTGAGCTTCGACTGAATTGATCCATGGTATGTTATCGATGGCCCCTCTTGTTGGTTTACGCAATGATTGAGTTTTTCCATATTGATTGGTGGTCATTTTGTGTCGGCCCATGTTAGCCACTATTTCCTTCCTATCCAGTTAGGTTTGACCCATTTTTTCGTAGAACCTCATCACCCGCACCCTATGAGTGCTATTTATCCATTAGATGACACGTGCACATGTTTGGAAGGGCTTCTAGGTTAGATTGTTTGCCCTCTTAGTGCGAAATCTGCCATATTGTGCAAGGTTAGGGTTTTTTCGGTGTTCAGCCCAGAATGAAAAATTCATTATGATTGATCGATCTTGCCCTTGTATTACACTGACCACAGCCCTGTGAGGATTCAGAGTACCTTGGATTGACCTTTGCAGTTGGTATTTTAGACCCCGAGCTTCCACTGTTTTCCATGGCGGAAGTCTGGTCATCAAATTAGGGCATCACAGTTTCGCTGTGGGATCTAAACATTTTGAGGTCTTTTGAAGTCTAAATTCATTTACATTTTGAATCCTGTTGGTTGGCATCAATTTCGGGGCTATTCGAATCCAAATAGAAAGATTGTATGATCGTTCGATTGTTGGTTCGCGTATCGTCGTTTACCGGATTTCTGAGGTTCTCGCAGAATTCCTTCGCACTCGGATTTTACCGGTTTCGGCTGATTCCGCAGGGCATAACGATTTTCGGAGTTCCTCGACCTGTCCATGAAAATCCGTCCCATCCGGACTTTTTCGGTTTTCCTGTTTGATTGCGCTTCTTCCGATTTTCTAAGGATAGGATTAACGGAGTAAAAGCTAAATGCTAATTTCTTGTTGCCAATGAATTAATTTCATGATTATCTTATGGTCTTTTGTCTGTACTAACGATTTAATTTCTTGGCAGCGGGAATCCGTCTGGGTCGGATTTCTCCGAAATTCTGCCCCGACGGGATTTTCCCGGTTTACGGTATTTTCCCGAATTGTTCGATTTTTCTGGATTTTTGGAATTAGTAGTTTGTGATGGATTTTAATTGTTTTATATGATTTTATGCTGATATGTCGGATGGAATATGCATGATAAATTGATACTTATGACGATTTCTTAGGAGTGCAGGCCGAATCAAGCAAGGCAGCTGCAGGAAAATCTAAGGGTGATAAGGAGGGGTCCATCTCTGAGGCAGAAAGAATAAGATTGGATACCAAAAGTTAGTTACCAGAGAGCAAGATATCTTTCGTATGGTCTGAGGTGTCCGACACCAATGTTGGGGCTTGGAGGTATGAAGAGTTTAAGCAGAGGACAGCTGAGAAGAATCTGTCAGTACTAAGGAATGGCATGATGAAGTCTGGGTTGGTGCATGTGGATGGATTTCCTCCTGCAATCCAGTGCTATGAGCTGATACTCGAGTGTGCCCGGCAATATGACTTCGACTCACAAAGAGTTGTCAGTACTGAGGGAAGAGTCTTAGCCAATTTCAATCATGTCTCCATTGCCCAGGCTTTCGACATGCCTGATCTGCCCTCAGTGTGTGCTCTAAACATGGACTTGGCCAGGACATACTATGAGAATGATCCCGTTAAGTCTCAACAAATGATTAATGCTTGGTTGGAGAAACCAAAATCACATCACTCTAAACTGCCCAAGCAGTTGCATAGGATCAAATTCAAGCCAGATATCTATGATGCCATAACATTTTTGAGCAGGGTGGCAGGATTGAAGACTGCTGGGGTGTTCGAGAGTTGGATGGTCCATGTGATCACCAAAATTGAACAGGGCACCAACTATCATTGGGTAGGGCTCATCAGTTCTGAAATTGATAAACAGTTGAGGAATGTCCTAGAGACTAAGAAATTCACCATGTCCTCTTATGTCATGTATGTACTAGCCAGATTCTACCCATACAGGGGTTTGAATCCAAGAGGGACATTCGGACAGGACATTGTCTATGAGGTTTACCCGGAGTTGCATCTAGGACACAAGGACTATCATAGGGATAATGATGCATTCACTATGCATATCACCAGGATGCTCTAGAATGCCGAGCATATGAGACTGTCAGATGGAGCCAAAGGGCTGATAAAGAATTATGGGGCCTGGTTTATTCAGTTTCCCACCTTCACCTACATCAGGATTGATGGATGTCCGGTCGCCCCATACAGGTTGCCCAGATACCCCATAGATCACATTGTGCTATTGGAGATGGTCAGACAGATCTGTGAGTTTGATGCTATTGTCAAGAAGGAGAAGCATAAAACAGGTTTTGGTGGGGATTTCCCTCTCGGAATTGGCGTAGAAGAAGTGTTCCCTTCCATCCAATCAGCACACACTACAGGAGATGAATTGGCAGCATATGGTTTCTCCTTCCATTCCAAAAATATGAACTTTGATATCACAAGAGAGGCACAAAAGAAGGCCACTAGGGAGTACTTGCATAAAGATGACCTGGAGGACTATTGAGCTAACATTAAGGATGACCTTGAGGCAAGAAAGAAGAGGTATTCCAGGCTCCCTGTTGATGCAATCAGACAGTACAATGTCAAGTTGATCCCGGACCAACTGGAGGATCATGGAAACCTGGTACAGGATCATGCCTATGAGGTTGTGAAGGATAGGTCCATCGGGGAAATCAATTGGAATGAGGATGAGGTTACAGAGTTGGAGGACCTAATGGCCCCGGTCATGAAATTTACTTCTTCTTGGTTGAAACATAAGGTCTGGGAACTGGAGAGTGAGAAGGTGACTTGTACCTTCAATTTGATGGGAGACCTCAACCCTATGTTGACTTCAGAGGAATCCAGGGAAGATGACCCCAAAGGGAACACTACAAAGAGCTCTCCTTTCAAGATAAAAATTAGAGGCCCCAAGGAAAGTGAGCCTGAGCCAAAGAGGAAGCCAAAAGGAAAGAAGAGAAGTCAAACTTTGAAGTTTGGAAAATCCTCTGATGAGGAAGAATTGGAAAAAGGAGAAGAAGAAAGTGCTCCTCCACTGCCAAAAAAGACCAGAACCACTAGGGTCTCGAAGAAGAAGGTTCAGGATGCATCAAAAGATGAGCCTCGTATTGTTGATGTAGAGAGTTCGGGAGGAGAAAAGACAAAGGTTTATATGAGAAGATCAAGGACTCCTCCTAAGGAGCCAATGCAAAAGAAAGACCTTCCTCTGGTGATGACAATTGTAGAGCCATCTAAGGCTGCTTCCCCACCACCGATCATACCTGAACCAGAAATTCTGGAGGAGCATGAAACTAGCAGAGAGGCAGAGCCATTCAAGGAAGGGACACTCTTTGGTGAGGCAGCTGGGCTCGAAGCAGAGGAAGAGGAAAGGTATACTTCTCCCTTAGTGCAGTATGAGGATTCTCCGGAAAGTGACAGAGGCCACGGATCGCCCGAGCAGAAAGAAGAAACCCCTGCTAAAACCCCATCACCGGTGCAGGAGGTGGATCTTGGGGAAGATGATCAAGGTGAGCAGCTCTCTAAGAGGGAGGAGGATAAAATAACTGAGGAGGAAGAAGAGAAAATGACAGAGCAGCAGGAAGAAGCAAGAACAGAAGAAATCCAGGTAGAACCTGTAGCCCCGGACTGGCTTGAGAAAGAGATAGCAAGGAAGAAATAGGTAGTAATTGAGGACACTCCCATGGATTGGGATGAAATGCTATCCAAAATTGGTAAAGGGAAGAAAAGGAAGGCGGCTAAGGTAGTCTCAAAGGTGGAGAGAGATGAAGCAAACAACAGGGTCATCCACATTGCCACCCCTGCCGCGGACAAAACTAGGGAAGATGTCACTGGTCAGGATTATAATGTGCAAACTATTAACCTTGGACCAGCATCCATGGAGCAGGACATAGAGGAATATGACAGGTCTAGTGCTGTGATTATTGGCAGGTTGAGGAAAGAGACCCAAACCAAGCATGAGTTGAAGAAAGAAAATGAAAAACTTAGGAGGTGCTTGGAGGAAGTGATGAAACCCCTACAGTCTCTCCATCCTTCTTCTTCTGCCACTCCCAGCTTTCTGCCCAAAGAAACTATCTCCGATATTGAGAATATGAAGACTTCTGCTCAGATTGCAACAGATTGGTTGAAGGGTGTTCAAATGAAGGGAGATGATGCAATCAAGGAAATCCTGTCAGTCGGGAAGGATGCAGTTAGGGCCAAGGAAGCATTGGAGTATGTGCTGTCCCAGGACAAGGAATACATTGACCTCTTGCTATAGAAGTCCAAGGTCATCATGGAGCATGGTAAGGAACAACTAGCTACAGATGGAATCCTTCCTTCCTCTAGGTTAAATGAACCATGGGAATGGTTTGAGGCTCTACAAATTCAGCATAAGGCCATGAAAAAGATTCAGAAAAGAAAGAAAGCAATTGATGGCAATCTTACAGGGGTGTATAAGGGGTGCATTGCATTCTTTGAGGTAATGACTGGAAGGAGAAAGATTGCTCCTAAATACCTAAGTCTGGAGCAACTCAGGGAATGGTGGCATGAGGTTTATACCCCAGATTCTGAGAATGTTATAACCGGCCACCAACTTGATGATGCAGCCACTTACTTGGCAGTAATGGATAAATACCAAGCACATAGGGATGATTGGAATAAGACTGTTGACCAGTCAAAAGAAGAGATTGATTCCATTAAATGTAGACTTAAGATCTTACCTTTGCCACCTGTTGTCGAGCTGGATGGGGTGTTTTTGAGGGTTCAAGGATCTTTGGCCTAGAGCAAGGACAAGGGAAGTGGCAGTTAATGCCTATTTTGAGATTTGTGCTTCCCTATTATTATAGGGCATGTATTAAACCGAACTACATTGGTGATTATGTCCAGGCTGACCTTGATGGTGTATGGCATTTAATGTATGCCTTATTTTGATTTCCTTGGCCGACTTGTTTTGGCAGTTGTTTTTATTTTTGTAAATGTTTGGCTGGGCCGACATATCTTGAGATTTTCTATAAAGGGCATTCTTGCCTCATTGTAAAGGTTAGCTAGAAAATAACAAGGACAAGTTAGACCAAAGAGCTAGAGTATTTTTGTAGTAGAAGTATTAGTTAATTTCTTGAAGCAATTATTGTGAACCGAACAGTTGAATTGTTGCAGCATTTTGGTGATCTAATACAATTGAAGACATTGTGGTTTTCCTGGTGAAATCTCGTGTTATATTATCTTGCATGGTTCTTATTGTTCTATCTTTCAAATTGCTTGAAGATTTAGGGTTTAGTGTTCAGAATTAAATTAGTTTTAGTTTGGTGAATGGTGTTTATGATTTCATATTTGGAATGTTTGTAGCAATCTCTGGTCTATACTCCCAGTAACTATCTGATTGTAGTAGGCTGGTGAAGTCAACCTGGACCATATATTTACATGTGCTTGAGTTCGATTGTGGATGAATGTCTATGATTTGAAAATCTACATGCCTTAGAAGATTGCACCGTTCTTGTGATATTGCATTGTGGGTTGATCAAAAAGGATTGGATTTATTTAGAGATTGGTCCATTCAGGATGTCACACGTCATTTGCATCACTCATTCTAGAATAGTTTAGATTTTATCATATCCTTGCACCCTTATCTTTTTGTTATTTCCTTTATTATCTTGGTTAGATTTAGCATTTGAGATCAGAAGTATTGCAAGATCTGATAAGTGGAAAGATACGGTTTGCTTGTAGTAAGGTCCGATTGTGATTACCAGCATTTTCACATAATCATCTGAGTTGTTTATGCATTGTTATGACCTAACACCCGAGAGACCTTGGGGTAATTTTTAGTAATTTATTGTTGAGAATAACCTTTCAAGAGAGATAGAATATTGCATTCTGTCTGAGTTGTTGCTGTGCAGAAAACACCATCAACTTATATGGTTAGCGATTATCCTTTCTCCTAATCTATTCTCTAATCTTGGATATCTTTCTCTCTCTTTATCATGGCTTGTTTGTCTGGTTTCACTGTTGTTCTGCTTGACCAAAGTCCTTTCCCTACAATTATCTCTTTGCACTTGAACATCTAATCACTCACTTCGTAATACCTATCAAAAATCTCATACATAATTTCTTCTTGATCTTTCTTTCTCTAACCCAATTGAAGATTCACTACTTATATTGACTCTTTAGAAACTCTTCTTGATTTTGACAAGGGAGGTGACACAATCCATCAGGTCCATCTCCTCATAGCATCTCTTTTGCTTGGGAATATGTTTGTTGAAAACACATCATTACTAATTGATTTATCTTTAATTTTCTTTGAGTTGTTTTCTTCCTCAATCTAGGAATCACTCGCATCTATCATCTACAAAGTTTCCTTGGAAATCTCCACATTGTTGGTGACTTATTTTATTCTATTGCTAAATATTATCTCCTCTTCTTCACCAACTAACAACTTATTTACTTTCTCCATTATTTACTTTCTCTTCTTCCCCATAAGTTTTTGGTGTCTTATATGATGGGGTTATTGATGCCAAAAATATGATATGATCACTTTTTAAAATGAATCAAAATAATTTTTGTAACTCTACCTATGCATTTAGATTTTCAATTCATACATGCAATACATCTAAAAATGATAAACTTTAACAAAAAAATTACCCACCCATCTAGGTTTTGTAGACATACATGAAGTATGTGTCACCTTTGCAACAAGTCAAAATCTCTAAAATATACTTTAAGATGTCCATCTAAAATTTCAATAATGTATTCATTACTTCTAAACATGTCAAAAAATCTAAAATAGGCTTGAAGAATTTATCTTGAATTTTAATATATTTCCTTAAAACTCCAAAACTCTTAAACAAAAATTCTTTTATATATAGAACACTATAATAACACACCAACAATTCTACTCATGGATTCTATTTATATCATATTGTAGAGGAGGGGGATCGAATGCTCAGGACCCCAAGTCACAAGAGGGTCTAGAACGATCAACTACACTAATCTACCTCACGCTAAAGATTGTTTAGGGTAAGTTTATGAAGTGTTTAAGGTAGAGAAAGAAGAGCACTCTCAATACTACTATATCTCTATTAACTCAAGAGTTTCAAAGAGTTAAGAAAGTAGATTTTTGGATCTCAGACTATAACTCAAACAACCCTCTGCCAGAGGACAACAACGTAGAACACAGACGATAACATGGAACACTGGTGTCTCACAGGTGTGCTAGTGTCTATATGGCTAGAAAGTGCAAGATTCAATATGAAGACCAAAAAGTCATGCTAACTACTTAACTAGTACAAAACTTAATGTAATAACAAAAGTAGAAAATGAAAGAATGACAAAATAATGAGAGATATGCTTTAAATTTCTAACAAGAATTTGAAAAGAGTGAAAGATGATGGAGATACAACTTACGAATGGTCTAGTCTCTCACAAGGTCTACACGAACGTAAAACTTACACATAGTAGAATGGGGAAAAATGTTGTGGCTATTTCGGGGCTTGCCGTAGTCAAACCCCCATTTCGATGTTCCCACCTCCATATAAAGCCAAAATACCCATGAGATAGAAATGTAAGGAAAGCTTAGGTGTGGAATAAACTTTCCTAACATCAAAACCTTAGGGAAGAATGCAAAGGTAAATTTAAATTTTCAATTACAGTCCAATTAAGATACACTTGAAATGAATAACATAAAAAATAAATGAACATACATAATTGAACACCAGATTTATGTGGGTAAACCCTTATGGGAGAAAAACCCACCACACCAAGAAAAATATCTTTGTATTTAAGTAAACACAATTACATACAGAGTACATACTTCTCTTCTGATGTCAATTTACAACAACATAATTTCCTGATCAACCTTGTACAAAACACCCCAGTTACAATGCTCTCTGAATTGAATTCATACACACTGATCACACATCGAATTGTTCACCAAACCGATCATCATCTTCGATTACAAAGAATATCCTTGTCATTCATGGTCTGTTGATCTTCCTCACAAGAACGGCTGGAATAGTCCAACTACTAGCGGTTCACATTCTGCTTCTCTAATTGGTCGAAAACAAACCACGTAGGATTGAAATTCGGTCAAGGCGTTCAAACTGTGTCGCATGTCAGTGAGACACTAGGTCATGTCTCCCTGATGCCACAATGCCTGACTGTCATTATCACCTAGAGTCACCACCATTGGCAAAAGTCATATCAAGTTCAAACCTGTCACTCAGACTCACCCTATCACAAAGACATCATATCGATATCCACTGCAGAAGCATCGGTAGACCATCGCTATCAGTGAGAGGTCATACCAAATGCAAATCCATCTTGTGCAGATCTATCGGTGAGACAAGTGCTATCAGCAAGAGTTCTCACCAAAAGAACCTGCCTATCAGCGAGAGAAACCTTATCGCTAAGACTTCACACCGACGTTCAACTCATGTAGCTCTATCGGTGAGACCATCATTATCAATGAGACATCATACCAAGCACAGAACAATCAGAGAGAGTAACACTATTTCCAAGAGGTTATATCGAATGCACTAGCCTATCGGTGAGACCACATCCATTAGCAAGAGTTCTTACCAAACGTAAACCTATTAGCCAAGAGTCTCCTCAACGACATCCTTGTGAATAACCGTCGGTGAGACATACACTATCGGGATGAGTTATTCTGAATGTTCACATCTCTCCTCGATACCACTTGTCACCGAGAGTCTCCCCGAAGTCCAATAGGAACCAACCTATCGGTAAGAGGTCTACTCAGGCAGAAAGAGATGGGAAACTCACAGCAATCGACATGTCTTGCCGATGACTCCCATCGGAAAGACAGAACCAAAGTCACGATGATCTGAACACTTCAAAGATTAGAACATAGCTACTAGTCGATAAGACTTCCAGAGGGTCTCACCGACTTTTCTCTTTCAGGATTTTACATGCCAGTAAGATTGAGGCACGTTTTCTAAAAATCTCCCACTTGACGAAGATCTTACTGACACCTCCAGAGCATAACAAAACTACTAAAATTCATGGGCACTAAGGCCCATCGAACTGGCACACCACCTGAACTTGTCTATGCTCATTGGCTTCGTCAATGCATCTACAACATTTTCCAGAGTATCCACTTTTTCTAAAGAGACCTTTCCATACTCCACAATATCTCTTACAAAATGATACTGCACATCAGTATGTTTTGTCCTGGCATGGAAAGTAGGATTTTTTGCCAGACAAATAGCACTTTGATTGTCATAGTAAATTGTAATTATCCCCACATCAAACCCAATGTTAGAACAAAAACATTTTAACCAGATTGCTTCTTTACAGGCGTGTGTTGCTACCATGTATTTTGCCTCTATAGTGGACAAAGCGACTACAACCTATCGCTTGCTCATCCAACTAACTGCACCACCATTCATCATGAAAATATATCCACTGGTGGATCTTCTACTGTTAATGTCCCCTGCCCAATTAGAATCCACATAGCCTCAAATGCTGAGAGTCCTCTATGATTCAACCAAATTTCCATGGTAACACAAAGCATATTCTAAAGGGTACCCTTTAGATATCTAAACACTCTTTTCACAACATCCCAATGTGTCCTTCTGGGATTTTCCATATAGCGACTAAGAACTCCCACTGCTTGGGCAATGTTTGGCCTTGTACAAACCATTGCATACATTAAATTTCCAACTGCACTAGCATAAGGCACTCTAGTCATGTCCTCTATCTCAATAGGAGATTTTGGACAGTCTTCAATAGATAGCTTCATTCCACCGCATTTGGAACAACTAGGCTGCTTTGTCAGTCATACAAAATCTCTCGAGCAGTATTAATATACTTACTACAGTTGAGCCAAAGTTTTCTACTCTTCCTCTCACGGTTATTTCCATTCCTAGAATATACCTTTTCCACAAAGTGCTTTCGGTTTGGGACATATAAATTTCTTCCTCAAGGTCACCATGAAGAAATGTTATTCTTCACATCCATCTGTTCAATCTCTAAGTCATATGCTCACGCAAGTAACAAGAAATCTAATAGGCGTCCAACTTAGCTACAAGAGAAAATGTTCTCCATAATCAATTCACTCTGCTTGATATCCCTTAAGCAATAACCTTGCTTATAATTTTCCCACCTTTGCCATCCGGACCTATTTTTCTTTAAATGCCATTTGTGGCTAATGGCTTTTGCCTTGTAGAGGCAAGGGGCACCAAAATTCAAGTATCATTCTTTTCTAATGATGCCATTTCTTCATTCATGGCTTCCAACCAAGAGTTTGAATCAGACATTCTAAATGCCTCTTTCATAGTCCTAGGCTCATCGATGCTAGAAATTAAAGCATAGGAACAAGTTGAATCATCAAAGAAACGCACCCTGCTCGAGGTTGATTTCTTTCCGTGTTGACCTCTCACAAGATGAGAGTGAGGTTGATCTTCTTCTTCTTAGGAACTTTTCGAACTAGCAGGCTCTCCCGCCAGTTCAGGTACATTTTGAATTTTTCAATTCCTCTTTATCACGGTGTCGGAATTTCAACTACATCCTTTTTATTTTCTGATTTTGTCTCTAATTACAGATCCAAAGTAGAAGGCTTCAGGTCACGAAAAATAACACTTCTGTTGTAAAGAACCTTCTTTGTATCAAGATTCCAAAGCTTGTATCCTTTTATGCCAGCACTATAACCAATAAAAATACATTTAACATCCTTGTTTTCCAACTTAGATCTTTTTTCATTTAGCACACATGCATATGCCTCACAACCAAAGACATGAATGTGTCTCAGAGAGAGGGCTTCTTTCTAGACCATGCTTCTAAAGGTGTTTTCTCAACAAGAGCAGAATTAGGAGAATGGTTTATTAAGTAACATGCTATTGCAACTGCCTCAGCCCAAAACTTCTCCTCCAAGCTAGCACTACTTAGCATACTTCGTGCTCTTTCCATCACTATCATGTTGAACCTTTCAACAACTCCATTTTGTTGCAGAGTGTAGGGTGTAGTTTTATGTCTTTTAATCCCATGATCTTTACAGTACCTCTCGAACTCATCGAACAAAACTCCTTTGCCATTGTTAGTTCTTAAACATTTTTATTTTTCTTCGATCGATTTTCTAGCGTTTTTAAATTTCTTAAACGGTGAACACTTTGCTTTACTTTTCAAAATATACAAATTCCTTCTTGAATAATCATCAATGAAGGATACATAATATCTTGATTTAGGCAAAGAAGGAACATTTACTGGACCAAAAACATCATAATGTATGTAATCAAGTAAACCAGAAGATTTGTGAGGATTGGAGTAAAATGAAACCGCGGTGTTGTTTACTATATATACAATGTTCACAAAACTGAAATTTGAGGTTAGAATCATCAAGCCCTTCAACTGGGTTTTTTATTTTTCAAGGTTTTTAAACCTTTTTCTCCAATGTGGCCAAGCCTATGATGCTAGAGCATAGTATTTTCTGTTGGAAGTTTAAATTCCATAGAGTTTGTACTATCAAGGGCTTTTTCCTCTTTTTCTCCATGAGTAGCTTTTTGTGACTTTACAGAGACACTATTGCATTACACAGCATGTGCATCTAGCTTATACAAGGTACCAATACAAACACCCCTAGCTAGAACCATTGAGCCTCTAGTCATCTTGCAACCATTTCTAGAGAATGTGACTTGCACTCCAATATCATTCAACTTACTAACATAAAGTATATTTCGAGCCAGACCTGGTATATGCTTTACATCATTCATTCCCTTCACTCTTCCATCAGGGAATTGAATTTTGACTCTTCCATGACCAACTATTTCCAGAGATGAATCGCTTTCCAAATACACCCTTTCACCATCATATTTTTCATACTTCATGAACCAGTCTCTATGAGATGTCATGTGGAAAGATGCTCCAGAATTAATCAGCTAGACATCATATGATGCATGTGTAGTGAAGGCTGCAATGAAAGCGTCTACATCACTCTGAGAAAAATCATTGTTCGAAGAATACTTCTTCTTCTTCTTCTTCTCCTCTTTACAATCCTTTCGGACATGACCGGGTTGCCCACAATTCCAGCACTTTACCTTGGACTTCTTACCATGAGACTTTGATCTCCCTTCTGATTTCGATTTGGACTTCTTATCCTTCTTCTTGCCTTTTTCTTTTGATCTGCCTCTAACAATGAGAGCCTCCTTTGCTATCTTAAAAGATTTCCTTCTCATCTCTTCTAATAACAAATAAATAACAACATCTTCCATCTTAAAAGTGGATGTCATACTCCCAATAGCCATCACCAAGTGATCCCAAGAATCTGGCAAAGAACATAATAACATCATACAACGATCTTCTTCATCAATCTTCACACCCATATATGCTAACTAAGAAATTAGCATGTTGAAAGCATTCAAGTGATCAACAATAGATGCTCCTTCCTTCATTTTCAAAGAGTACAAATTCTTCCTCAAGAACAACTTATTCACCAAGGACTTGCCCTAATAAATAGCTCCCAGTCTTTCCACAAAGAAGATGTAGTCTTTTCTTCATGTACATTCAGAAGAACAGAGTCTACTAAACAGAGCCTTATAAGCCCCTTTGATTTTCGATCTGCAAGGTCCCAATCCTCTTGCTTCATGCATGCAGGCTTCATTATAGACACAACAAGCCAATGATCATGATCAACCAACAAATCTTCCATTTTAAGTTTCCACAACTCAAAATTGCTGCCATTGAATTTCTCAATTTCAATCTTTCCTAATGTGCTTGCCATCTTAATCTGTAATTCAAATTACCAAACTTCTACAAGAATCCCACTGAACATAATTGACTCAAAAAACCCAACGTACCCACAAGGATAACACAACTAGCCAGGATCTGATACCACTTGTAAGGGAATCTTATGTGCAGAAAAAACTCTCCTAACGTCAAAACCTCAGGGAAGAATGCAGAGGTGACTTTAAATTTTCAATTACAGTCCAATTAAGATACGCTTGAAAGGGATAATAGAAAAAATAAATGAACATACACAATTGAATACCAAATTTATGTGGGAAAACCCTTACGGGAGAAAAACCCACCACACCAAGAAAAACCTCTTTGTATTATAGTAAACAAAATTACATACAGAGTACATACTTCTCTTCTGATGTCAATTTACAATAGCATAATTTCCTGATCAACCTTGTACAAAACATCCCAATTACAATGCTCTCTAAATTGAATTCATACACATTGATCACACATCGAATTTTTCACTGAACCAATCATCATCTTCAATTACAGAGTATATCCTTGTCGTTCATGGTATGTTGATCTTCCTCACAGGAATGACCGCAACAGTCCAACTACTAGCAGTTCACATTCTGCTTCTTTGATTGGTCAAAAATAAACCACATAGGATTGACATTTAGTCAAGGTGTTCAAACTGTGTCACATGTCGGTGAGGCACTAGGCCATGTCTCCCAAATGCCACAATGCCCGATTGTCATTATCGCCCAGAGTCATCACCATCGGCAAAAGTCATATCAAGTTCAAACTTGTCACTTAGACTCACCCTATCGCTAGGAAATCATATCGATATCCACTGCAGAAGTATCAACCAGACCATCACTATCGGCAAGAGGTCATACCCAAAACAAATTCATCTTGTGCAAATCTATCAGTGAGACAAGTGCTATCGGCAAGATTTCTCACTAAAAGCACCTACTTGTCGACAAGAGAAACTTTATCGCTAAGACTTCACACTGACATTCAACTCATGTAGCTCTATTGGCGAGACCATTATTATCAGTGAGACATCATACCGAGCATAGAACAATTGAAGAGAGTAACGCTATCGCCAAGAGGTTATATCAAATTCACCAAACTGTCGGCGAGACCACATCCATCGGCAAGATTTCTTACCGAGCGCAAACTTGTCAGCCAAGAGTCTCCCCGATGACATCCTTGTGAATAATTGTCGGTGAGACATACATTGTCAAGATGAGTTATTCTGAATGTTCACATCTCTCCCCAATGCCACCCATCACCAAGAGTCTCCCCAAAGTCCAATAGGAACCAACTTGTTGGCAAGAGGTCTACCCAGGCGGAAAGAGATGGGAAACTCACAATGATTGACATGTCTTGCTGATGACTCCCATCGGCAAGACAAAACCAAAGTCATGGAGATCTGAACACTTTAGAGATTAGAACACAACTGCTAGTTGGTAAGACTTCCAGAGGGTCTCACCGAATTTTCTCTTTCAAGAGTTTACATGCTAGTAAGATTGAGGCACATTTTCCAACAAGAAAATGTGATAAAGAAAGTAATGGAAGTGCTACCAAGCAGTAGTAACAACACTATGCTATGAAATCAAATGACAATGCTATGTAAAGTGGATATCACCTCCAAAACAAGGTGCCCTTGAGCACATGAAAGGAGATGCGAACTCGCAAGCTTGTAAGTGTAATTGTTGCCACAATAACGAGAGTGAAATCCAACATAGTAACACTTTATAGCTACAACAACAATGGAGAGTGTTGTGAAAAGGCTCAAGAAATACGTAGAAATGTGAAGTGAGAATGAAGAAGCTTCAAGAAGTTTGTAGAGGATCCAATTGAATGAAGAATGATTTTTTTTGAAGTGAATAGCAGTCCAAAAGAGTCATTTGAGATCGGCCAAGGGTGTAGGGGTGTTACTCTTCGTCACCAATGGAGAAGTGTAATGCCTCTACAAATTCTAGAGGAAAGAATTCTATTAGGATTGTCAGGATGACAGTGCACCGTGCATACGTTCGTGTTTTTCTCTAGCATCCCCAAAAAAAATTCCCCCATTGATAGTATAGACAATTGCCAAGTGGGTGGAAGTGTAGTGGATGAGGTGAAATAGCATTGTCAGGTTTAATTTTGCTAAGGTGATAGGATGCAAATGGGGAATTTTTGATGGGTACAAATTCACTCCATTGCATTTTTCCACCACTTTAGCGAGCATGTGTGCTACTAGATGTGAGGTAAAGTAGATCAAAAGAGCTTATAAATGTATACCTAAACCATCAAGGAAGTAAAATGAAATCTATTCCACTCAGAAGCACATGAAAGAATAAGTTGGCTCCACATGTCCTCAAACACAAGAAGAGTTTGAAAAAATGTGTTACAGATCTGCAGACCCACATAAGGGTGAACAAAAAGGTTCTATAGATCCTCATAGCTATAGAGTTGAACAAAGAGATCTTGTAGGATGTAAGCCCTTCACAAGTCCTCAGACTTGTAAAGGAGGCATCCCCCAATGTAAGAATCACATTACTTGAACATACAAATAATAAAGATTTCTCTTTCAACTAGAGCTTTTTTTTTATTTTGAGAAAACAACATAGCAAGATGGATCCATTGCTGCTATAATAATGAGTAAGATAGTATTCTACTTAAAGAACACAAATAAAACTAAATTCATAAATTCAAGTACTATAATAAGAGGTTCAAAGGTAAGAGATTAGAAGTCCTCATATGGATTCAACATCTTCCAAGACTCAACTTTCCATCTGCATGTGAGGGAAAGCATCTCTGAGTGCTTTTCCACCAACCACGGACTTGTGCAGTCTCCTGCACACTTTTCTAACTGGAAGGGGTCCTTCCTTTCTTACAAAAGGAAACGTTGGAAACCCTCAAGAATTGCCATCTAATCTCTGGTGGTAAACCCTACCTAATTGACTCTACCATGCTACTAAGGATTCCTTCCTACTAAGCTGACAACTTTGGTTAGTTAGGTATCTAGGTTATTGTGAGTACTAAAGTGTAGTCAGTGGCACCTGCACCTAATATGGCCATAGTTTTGTACTACTCTATAGACTCACCCACCCTGCTCGACTTGCAAAAATCTTCTAATCTAGGGCTTTCAAGAGACTTTCTCTCTACCCTTTACTCTTACTAAGGACACCTATCCTAGGGAAAACTCTCTTAACCTACTTAATCTTTTTCAAACAAGACACACTCTTCTTGGCTACTGGCCACATGTGACCATAAAATAATAAATTAGGGTTTTAAACAAGACACCCTCTTCTTAGCTACTTTCCATGTGTGACTATTATACAAGAAACTAGGGTTTCAAACAAGACACACTCTTCTAGGCTACTTGCCATGTGTGACTGTTATACAAGAAACTAGGGTTTCAAGAAACCTTTTAAACTTCTATGGCTGACATTTTTAGCTTAGAAATTACACTCCTAATAGAGAAAATAACAAGTTTTTTAAATCAAGAAGGCATAACAAAAACCTTTTCAACCCCTTAGACAGTTTTAGTGTTTACTTTGCACTTTACACATTTTGACCATCTAAATGGCATGCATAATAAGTTACTAAGAATGCAATCATAACTAGGAATAAATTTTTGTAACAAGCAACAACTAGTTCTTTTTCTATAACAAAAAAATCTCTTGCATTCATTGTTTAAACATTTGCATGTTCTTCAAGTATTTTGAACTCTTATCATTTTTCTATGATATCATTGTTCTAG